>JAVTVY010031173.1:0-128936 GCA_036873755.1 Hanleya hanleyi
TGTAATCAGCCCAAAAACTAGCTAGCCATCAAGCTTCCTGTACCTCCGTGACAATGACATATGGTACAACAGGTACAGAATGAACTATATTTGACCACATCAAACTCAACGTGAGAAAACGGGGGGGGGGGGTGAAATGATAAAAAAAAACATGGCATGGCATGTCTCATGGACTACCCGGGCATACTAGGGCATTCTTGGTAGTTTACGCACAAAATAAAGAGCTTGTGTACCGAAACTTGAAAAAGTTTTAAGGTATCTATTTTTACTCAGATATTCGGCGTTTTGCGTATTATAGCATCAAGATAACCTGAAATATATTGTGAATAGTTTTACCTTGGTGTGATTTAATATTTTCATGTGATAGATTCGTTTACAGCTTTGGGTCAACAACAACACTATCGCACTATCGGATCGGCAATGCCACGAAAGTTAAACACAACGATCGACATATTTTGATCCGTTTTAAAGTTATGCATGCTTTTAGAAAGCGTGGTTGCATTGGTTTGAATTGTGGAGCTTGGAAGTATTAACATTTCATTTCCATGACAAAACTAATTCAATTGAGAAACTCGTCCTCAGCTTGAAAAGTGAAGATTAAATTTCGACAAACAACTCTATATGAATTCTAATCAATCAGTTGTTATACACAGAAAAAATATATTATCACATTCTCTCAACGAACAGTCTCTAGTAAATGTCTAATTCGTTTTGGTAACTTTACTCATTTAGATTCATTTTCGACTAGTAATGCTGAAGTCCTATTGCCAGGCGACTGGGAACCTGAGACTTTGGTTGGGGTATACCTGTAAATTGGCTTAATGCAAGATCCACTATTTTATTGGAAATATCCTTTAGACTGAGGGAAGACTCACTCACCTTATATGTACCCGAGGCGATGCAAAGTGGTCTCTATCCCCCCCCCCCCGTGTTTGAAATTTGGGTGCATTTATACACTGTCATAATCCAAGTGCAACGATCTGTCGTTATGACTCAAACCAAAATATCAAAACGTCAGCCGCTTGTTTAGTAAAGGTGAAGCCGATCTATAATCTACCTAACACTTTTCGATGACAGCGGCCAGTCCCATCCATATGATTCATGAGTAGCAAATTCATATGTATTTCAAATTGCTTTCCCCAGCAGAAATATCCTATGATTTCTCATGTTGTTCCCCATGCCTGAAATATTATTCAGTAATTTCCTGAACCCGCACCATTGCAGTTTTTATCTTATACGCGAAAAGGTTTTGGTGGTAAAACCCAATGTTTCTCTTTTTTAACCAGAAGCAATATTACATAAAGTTCACCATAAAGTACGACAGCAATAACTACAAGCTGCGACTTTAATAATGTGTTCTGATAATGTTATTTATTCTATTTTATGTTTTCATACGGACATGCATGTGTTTGTAATTAAATGAACATAACAATCTATTATTTTCTACATATATTTTATGACAGTAATTACTTCAGATGTGAAGTAGAGTATATATACTAATAACACTAGGACAATAGTGATGTAACGCGACTTTACATATCTTCTCCAACTTATGCATTTCAGCAGCTTAAAGCATTCATCATACATTTCCACTCAGAATTCCATCCTGACGACAACAAATGGGGGGCCTGGTTTACCTCCAAGTTATCATAGCTGTGTTTGGCGGCTGGATCCAGCAGATTAGCCTCACGGTCAATCATACAACCCATCTGAGCAACACAACTGGAATAATAGATCATTGGTTTACACTAGGGTATAACAATGATGTGGACCTAGAATGGCGCCTGGACCTACCTACCTTAATGAACTTTTCCTTGAGTATAACCAAGTTATGGTTAGAAGAGTCAAATGCGTGTAAAGCAGACAGACTTTCTATCTGTCATGGAGAAAACTTGGAGTACATGTTGGGTCCCTTTTGTGGCACAACAGACACTGTAAACCTCACATATTCCTTTCTCGACTATGGATTCAGCGTTAAGTTTAAGACTGACACTTCTATAACACTCTATGGATTTAATCTCGCATACGATAGTGTTCCTCCAGGAGCACAGCAGGTATGTGACATGATGCACAACAGCGGCGATAAGGAAATAAGCACTGGAATACTAGGGAGAAAGAACATGTATCCCATGGGGCTGAATTGCTCATGGCCAATTAACTTATCAAGTGACAAATTTATCATGGTGAATGTCACGCATTTTGATAGTGAATTCTCGGGACTGCATTGCATTCACGATCACCTGGAGATTTGGAAACTATTCGAAGAGGACACCGATGATCCACCAAACAAGCTTGGGCGTTATTGTGGTCGTCGATATCCATGGACTATATTGGTGCACTCCAGTAGGATCAAGATAATATTTGTCTCTGACAGTACCGACAATCAATTCGGTATTCTAATAAAATATTATGAATATGTGGAAAACATTCACACGGTCGACTTGGAGGCGATAATTGTGACACCGTCTCCGATGAAGAGGATTTTTCCCCCAGAAGGAATTTTTCGTGGACAGTCAGGGAGAATCACTTGTAATATCCGAACACGTCCTGGTTTCTACATACAAGTCGATTCTAGTGAGACAATATATGACCAGACTTTTGTCGTATTCGATGGACCAGACCAATCGTTTCCTGAACTGAAAGACTTTTATGGAAAAGACAGAATCATCTCCAAAGGTTTTCATTTAGTGTTGCAAAAAGACATATCCAACCTGACAGAGTGTGTATCATTAGAACTGACTTTCCAAGCTGTTGGAGCATTTTCCAAGAAAAACGCCGATGTAGCGTACTTTGGATCTCAGTCGTTCTCCTGGGGAGCCCAGTTACATCCTTGTTGCATTTACCAAACGAGCATAGCACCTTCAGGACAACACCTGAGATTACTAGAACTGACAATGAAACATTTGAAAGATCAACCCAATACTGATGAATGTGCATATTTTGGAATTTCCGTTTTTGACGGAGACGTGTTATACGATAACATGATAGGACCTTTCTGTGACGAATTCACTCACGATATGAAGACCATCCTACAGAATATGATCAGCTCATCCTCATCAGTACACGTGGTTCTATACGATTACAATAGTCGTGAGGGCAATAGATGGTATCGTGCGCCCATAACATTCGTTTCAACGTCGTGTCGAGGATACCAAATAACAAAACAAATGCTAGACCCATACGAGGATATGTCTATAGACGAAGCGGCATTTTCATTTACGGCCGTCGTTCAAAACAACATAACGATCATTAGAATGCGTTATCAAGAGCGACCGGGTGACTGCGTTATCGTAAATTTCTTACCATATGAAACAAGTGATATTATCAGGCTGCAGATACAGTCATTGGCCGAAAATTTTCGGTATCGTCTTTGTCGACAATTTGGTCTGGTGGCTTATCTGCCAACGGATGAAAAAAATCCCCTTGCCAAGCTCAATTACAAAGAGAGCTGTGTTGATCTATATTTGCAAAACCACAGCGATATTATCTTTGATGCGGACATTGCTGAAAAGATGTCATGGAAAACACAATACATTCGCTTAGAGCTAGGAAAAGTAAACGAAAACAATTGTAGAAAAATCAACACGTGTCCTGAAACTGGTGACTCGCTGTATCTGAATAGCGGTTGTGGCTTCCTATGGTATGAGAACCCAGCGTGCAACTGGATATTGACGTTGCCAACGGGTCAAAACTATACTGGGGTTATAACTGGCTTATTGAAGATTCGAAGATGTTGGGTGGCCTGTATCCACCATATGGTTTACTCGCAATTAAGGAGTTCGTTGTGTCTCCTAACCGTGAGACTTTGACGACCCACCTATCGCCTTATAAACTAGGATTTTCTAAAGCATTCAATTATATAGGCATGGACACATCAAATATTACGATCAGCCCTGTACGTTTACTTGGCCTTAGATTGACATACAGGATGATGGCAAGGAGTCTGCTTTACGTCAAATGATGGAAAATAGAAGTGGATGTCACGATTTCAACGGCCATTGCTACACATTTATTACCTTCGGTTCAATGACCTCATGGGAAAGTGCAATGAATTATTGTCGTTCTTTGGACGCACATATGGTCAGCATCAATACTTTCTCAGAGCTACAATTCATAAAGGAATCCTTCGCTACAGTCTGGAAAGAGTTACTTTATGGGGAAAAATATGGGATGACGTTCATCGGTCTGACTGACAAGGAGAAGGTAAACAGCTTAAATTATTGCCCTGTTCCACAGAATGCGCCTTAAATTTAGATGATTTTGTATCACCCTAGGACTTTTATTCGCTATGTATCATCTTGAAGGACAATCTATGGTGAACAGGCTGAGACATGTTGATGCAACAAAATCTTGATGCGCATGCGCAAGTTAACACTCCTTTTCCACAAACATGGTGTACAAAACACTCGACAATCAAACATAGTGAGAAATAATTATACATAATTAACGGCAAATTCTTCATTTGATTTATTCTGTGAATGGTTTTGTCTGAGCCGTCGGTCCAACTCAGCCATCATATTAAATGTAGGAGCAAAGCTCACTGACGTCATCTCCGATGTCAAAGGTCACGGTACGGAAATAGAGCCCATGACTTCCCTCTTTTCTGACCTCGATTAAGCAGACACAGTGAGTGGGAATGACGACAAATTTTGAGGAGTGGGCCTCAAACATCATCATTCATCATTACATGATGAGATATGCTGCAATCTTGAAAAAGTGCATGCACAAGTTAATACGCCAATTCCAAAAAAAAAACACTGTACAAGACACTCGAAGATTAAACAGAAAGTATATATGTGAAATAAGTATATTAGTCCCTCTTTATGACATATCTCGACTAAATTGACATAGGAGTTCACCGATTAGTTTGAATGTCTCAGAATGTGTGGAGGGCACATCAAACGCCAGCACTGAGCACCGCGAAAGTCAGATCTGAGGTCATATATCGGTGTTAGAAGTCCAATGTCAACCTTGAGCGAAATACAGAGATTGTGGCATCAGTTATGAACTATGGAAATTGATATCCGTCCGTCATCGTGTCAGCATTTTCGCTCCAAATGTTGTGAACAGAATATCTCGATAACCTTGACGACTATTGATCTTTGTGCAATGGGGGGGCTGTAGATCAAATACTCAGGAACGTAACTTATTTCCAAATATCACAGCGGGCGAGATGCAAATATCAGTCATAGTTCCTTGTGAATACGATATCAACAAAGCAAATTGAATCAAAGCCTTGATCCTTGATCCTTGGCACAATGATGTTTCAAGTGAGTCTATATGTTAAATTCAATCAGGATTGGCATTGACCTATTTGCAAAGGGTACATAGGTCCAAATATGAGTAGCAGTTATAGTTCACTGTGAACAGAATATATATGAAGGAAATCGAGCTAGAACCTTGATCTTCTCAAGACCTTCTAGCAAATCTCCAGAACAAGTTCGTCATAGTCGTCATAATATTTATTTTTAAATATTGCTGCGTCCAGGTGCTGATTAAGGTATTAAGTATGAGGAACACACACACCATCATCAAATATGCCTACTTGCTCCCATTTATTCATTTATATTTAACAAATACAAATAGTTTAACAAGGACATAGGAAATTTGTCTTCCAACCACTAATAACGATATGCCAAAAATGTATTGGACTCCCAAAATAGATCAAACATACTGCGGCGGATCACCACTTCTTCCCTACCTTACGTAAATATAGACTGCAGCCCCCGATCGGATGTAGATCCTGGCGCGCCCTTCACACGGCCTGGCTGCGGTCCTGTCGGGTCCTATGGTCCCGGCTTCCCAAGTTTAGCGATCCCATATACTTGAGAATATTCTAGAATGGGTCTGCAGTATAAGCTATACTATTTTGAGGGACGTAAGGGAGACTTAATAGCAACCGTACACCTATTCTCAACAAAAGTATCAGTCTCTTAGGCTAACTAATATAAGCGTTCAACTGAACAAAATAAAAAGACTGAAAGGGCAATCAGAAAGTGCAGTAGTCTAGTTTTCCAGTTTAGAGAGTTTCAATCTATTGGGGCATTAGTAAAAATGCTGAGTACAATAATGTACTTCTGGATATAAAACAGGCGATTCATGTTCATTGGGAATGGAAACCACGCTCTGGGGGGTAATATATATGTCCCATAGGTGTCACAATTATGTAAGCTTACAGAATACATAATGCTATGGAGCGAGGCGAGGCTTAGTTAGGGAGATAGAGGGTGATGATTATCTGTTCCTTGGACGTGGGGAGAAAACCCATGGGAGTAACGTTATAAGTGTACAATGATGTACGCTTTCAGAAATATATAAAGTTATGGAATGAGACAAGTTTTGGTTTGGGAGACGCAGAGCTCATCTCAGTTCATTGGGGTGGTTACAACACCCTGGGGGTAATGGACGCGCCCATATGTACAATGATGTACGTTTTCGGAATATTTGAGAAATAGAGCGTGGAGCTGAGTAACCCCGGATCAGAATTCAGCTCTGTGGGTAATGGACGCGTTATAGAAGTGTAGCGTGGAAAGGGGGTCGGGCGAGAACTACTCTAGAAGATAGACAGGATCTTGTGTGTGTCAGTGGGACGCAACTAACCCTACTTGGCAGGGCAAAAAAACAAAACCAACCAAATAGCCAACCCACCAGTCAGCCAGGCATCATTTGTCTATAAAACAGATATTGCTCCGCGATCCGTTCAAAAATTCTACGTCCGGTTGCGTTCAGCCACAATGCATTGCAGCCCTGTGTAAGAGGCTCATCTCCCCCTATACCTTTCCCCTTGCCACGTAAATTGTTTGGGACAGCTGAGCCTGGAAGACGCCTTAGGGTAAAATATTCATCTTTTCTAGATTACAGGGTAGTAGCAAAAACGGTTCGGTTAGGTAATAGGGCTAGGGTAACTCTTCAGTCTAGTTTTAGTGTTAGGTTTATGATTAGGGGCCATAAGTTGAAGCATACATGAACAGGTACAATAAAAGCGTACCCGAGAGACAACACGTATCACGAATCGTTAGATTCTTGGTACCGGTATGTGCTTTAGAATAGGTTAACCAGAAGACTGTACTGTAAAGCCATGTGACTGTCAGTATGTCGGCACCTCTTCCCACTTCCCTTATAAGTGTTGTAATCTAAGCCTCTTACATGTTGGCGTACGGGTCAACCATAGCAGGGTCGATGGGTGTCCGTCTCTTCGCTGGTCACATAACGATTGTGTAGGTATTTCCGTGGTACGCCGAAGCTTAATGACCCATTAGGTCCCCGACAAAAAAAAATTTCTAAATGCGGTCATCAGTCCATAGTGTTGCTCACAGATCTTTTCACCAGTTACAGTTTCCGCCCATACAATCAATGTCATGAAGTGAGCTACATGTATGTAGAAGAGTTCTCTTCTGGTGACGCATGCGCATTTTGCTGCCTTGGTATACAGTAAACAAGAAAGTACAGGTTATACTTGCATGACTTGGTCGAGATGTCGACATATTGTTGACCGCATGCTGACCCAATGATGATCCAGTCTTCATTGGCGTTGTAGAATGATTGTTTTGCGTTCTAATTGTATCAGCGGCATGGAATGACTATTCTTGTTGATTAAATTAGTCCTTCAATTGGGTAATGAAGGACAAAATATGAGTCAACATAAGACTGACATCGTGTTAAAACAGGACCATCATTGCGTAAATGTTTGTAATGTTCATTTCTTCATTGTGTTGTTGGTGACAACCTTTTCCTGACCATTTATCTTGGCAGTACGACATCGGTCCTCCGACCACTGGAGTGGTTAAAGATAAACGGTTGTTTGGACTGTAAAATGGCTAAGATCGAAACGGCTGTCATCTTCTGCTACAAAGGTTCGAATGCAAAGAATTGTCACTCACCTTTCAAAGCTTTGTAAGGGCGTTATTATGGTCACACCGTTTTGGAGGAACATTCTGTAGTAACTACCTATGAAGTCTCATAGTCTCTGTGAGACGGGATTGACCTCTCTTCTGTTACTCGTTCGTATCCGATTTAGTGTTGATTTCTTCGGCAGAAAACAGAAACCGACTGTTTGTTAATTCCATGTAATGTGGTATAATTCCTGTTTTGTTCGCATTCCATCATTTTGCATGTTACATCGACTGCTGGGCGAACCACATCACTGAAAAGGCGACCCTTGATAATGCCTCACCATCGGCCGGATTGTTAGGCAGGAACGACAACTTAATGTCACTGACTATTGGCAAAATGGAGAACATGTAGGCCTTCGGAAATTGGAGATTTTTCATGTTTTCTGTCCATTATTGCCATGTCTCGACCTAACTTCATGAAATTAATGTATGTTTCATACATTGCGAAGTCAATGTGCCGTCTGCATACCTTTCAGTTCACTATTCTTTGAGTTTCAGTTCATCCATTCTTTGATAGGACTCCCAATCTTCGGCATGATGACAGACGGGAAGAGTCTGTAGTATAACCTACATCAGTAGTACAAGAATGGGCGTCCTGGCCCGGGTGCTGTGTTCTAGGCTACTAAAACGTCATATGAAAAAATAAAAAAAAATAAAGAAATATATTTTTTTCTACATTTTTCATAGGTTACTAGGTCGCCATAAGTAGGTCATCATAAATAGGTCAACATGATGTCATAAGTAGGTCATTAAGTCGCCAAAAGTGTGTTAGCATATCGCCATAAATAGTAGTACGGCGCATCACGTTGGGCACACCGGTTCTTGTCAGATCACCGAAGTTAAGCAGCGTTGAGCTCGGTCAATACTTGGATGGGTGACCGGGTGCTGTACTGGCTGGGCTGATCAGTGTCCAGGATAATAGGAACTGTGGACACTCTCGTGTTCTGGCACATGTAGGCACCGTCGTGATATGACTGAAAAAATATTGAAAACGACGTTAAATCCTACTCACTCACTCACTCGTCATAAATAGGTCGAGATGACCTTATATAATTAGGGTAGTAGGTTACTGTGACGTCATAAGTAGGTCAAGACGATCTTTGTAACTAGGTTAGTAGGTCGAGGTGACGTCATAAATAGCTCGAGATGACCTTTGCAACTATTATAGGTCGATCTGACATTTCTTGGTAGCCTACCACGAATAGGTCCATATGACGAGGACACCTGTACCTCATAACACGTGTGATTGGTCATTTTTCGCGGTGTTCACGTGTGCCTATTGAACCTTACGAAAATATCTTATTTTAGAAACGATATTATAAATATGCGAACCATATATTTTGCGCTTATTCCGAAGTCGGACATCGACCGGTATGCATCAATACCAGAAAAAGTTGGTCATACTTAAAGTTCGTTCTATACAGGCTATTCTAATATTAGTTATTTACCTATAATTCATTGATTAGTTCATCGATAATCCAAGAGTACTAATACACAATAGCTATACCTTTCATTCTTCGTGTACAATCTGCCTTGTCCCGTTTCGTCGGTATGCGTACATGTGCGCTAGTGTACAAACGTGATTATAAATGAATATATCGTCGAAGAACTTTTTGTAATATACACCCTACCTTTTACATTACACTTGTCTGATATACACGTTATAATATATACTGTTCCTTGGAAAATCCATCATAGCGAGCAATTATTATACCCTTGAGCTTAATCTACACGTCATTGCTGACGCACTACCTATAATCAATCAGCAATGAGCAACGAGATGCTGAATCAACGAAATTATTCAATATTTTGCAATACCTATGAGTGAATGCCACATTTTCACGTAAAAGTTATCCCCTTGAACAAACATAAAACGTACAATTCTATCAGTTGTATTCGCCTTCAAGGCTGAAACGTTTTCACAATTCAGTTTATGTTCTCAAATCTTCATGTCTATAAATGAATATATCGTCGAAGAACTTTTGTAGTATACACCATGCCTTTTACATTACGCTTGTCTGATATACACGTTATAATATATACTGTTCCTTGGAAAATCCTTCATAGCGAGCAATTTTGTTATACCCTTGACCTTATCTACACGTCATTGCTGACGTACTACCTATAATAAATCCATCTGTAACAGTGCTGTGTCAGCAATGAGCAACGAGAAAAATTTCCCATTTAACACAATGCCACATTTTCATGTAAAACCTATTCCCCTAAACAACAATAAAACTTACAATTCTGTCAGTTGTATTCGCCTTCAAGGCTAAAATGTTTTCACAAATTCAGTTTATGTTCTCACATCTTGTATGCGTGTGACCGGGCTTGGCATATTCTACTAAATTCTTTTTCAGTAGCTACTAGCGTATACACAAATTCTACTAATAATATACATGCATCATTCTGTCTGTAACAGGTTATAAAACTCGACAGCCTCCTTGGCGTAAGCAGAGAAAACTGTCACTAATGACGTCACTAAAAAACTGCCCGCACATGTGAGCTTGCCCCTGGGCTAATATGCAATTTGGGTTTTGAACTTAACGATTCAATATCAAACCGACCTATGTGATGTTCTCTCTGTTGTCTGGAACGTAGTTTTACTCCCTTACGTTGCATATTTCAACATATTTCACCATGAATTTCTATATAAAGCGATGCAGTTCTTCGTAATTCTGTATCGTTGACATCTGTACTTTTTCTGAGAAAATAGCATACGCTCGAAAGTCTGCTGATATTGAATTTCTTAGCGATTTGACCACATTATATCAGGCGTGACGTCATGTATATCCCGTGTATATAAGGCAACTCCATCATGTTCTATACGAACATGTAACAATCTATGACGATGTCAGTTTACAGGTAAGCTTTCGCTTCATCAAAGATACATTAAACTGTGGTTAAAGCTGACATGACCTTATTTAATGCACGAATGGTATCGAAAAAAGATTATAGCCTCCGTTGAATAATACCCGCCGGAACTAATCCATATGAAAGGGCCGACTTTATGACGCCATTCTGCCAACTTCTCATCCGAGTACAGCTGCCTCCACCGCATATATAAAGCCGGAGTCGACCGAGGACCTTGCCAGAAAAAATCGTGCCTGTCATACAAGATTATATGAAGATATAGCGTTTTATAAAAAGAAAAAGGCAATTGCTCAGAGGGTCATTAAAAGTACACAGAAAAATTCTTGGCGAGATTATTGCTCACAAATTAATAGTAATTCTAATATTAAGCAAGTATGGAGTCAGGTAAAAGCCATTAAAGGAAATAAAAAATCTTTTGCTATTCCCACTTTATCAAAGGATAATATATCGTATGTAAACAATGTAGAGAAATGTGACCTGCTTGCGGAGAATTTTGCTTTTGTGAGCAGTGATTCTAATTATGACCCTGATTTTATTATACACAAGGAGGAAATGGAATCAATGCACGAAGAAACATTAAATAATATTCGATTTGATGATATGCCTATTAATGAAGACTTTACTTTATTTGAACTAAAACAGGCATTACATTCAACAAAGAATACTTCACCAGGTGAGGATGGTATTACGTATGAATTTTTTCGTCATCTCCCTGATTCTTGCTTGAATGTTATTCTTTTATTGTATAACACTGTATGGTCCCGCATGAATCTTCCCTCGCCTGGAGGAAGGCTATTATAATACCTTTTGTTAAACCTGGAAAGAACAGTTCTCTCCCTTCTTCATATAGGCCAATTGCATTAACGTCTAATTTAGGAAAACTTTTGGAAAAAATGGTAAACAGTAGACTCTTATGGTTTTTAGATAAGAATAAGATCTTTTCACCTTGTCAGAGTGGCTTTAGACGTAATCGAAGTACAACTGATCATGTGGTTACTCTTGAAACTGATATCAGAGTTCCCTTGCCAATGGTGAATATTTATTATCAGTATTTTTGGATGTTGAGAAGGCTTATGACATGGTTTGGAGAAAAGGGCTATTAATAAAAATGCTGAATTATGGGATTACGGGGAATATGTTAGGTTATGTCAAAAGCTTTCTCACTAACAGATTAATACAAGTACGAATTGGCAGGGATTTTTCACGCATGGTTGGCATACAAAATGGAACTCCACAGGGTAATGTGATTTCACCTACTTTATTCAATCTAATGATTAATGATCTTCCGTCAGCGCTTAATCCAAAACTTAAATGCTCTTTATTTGCTGATGATAAAGCCATGTGGATTTCTGCGAGAAGTTTTCATACAGTAGTCAAATATGTGAAACATATGGCAAGCCGTTTTGGTATTTATTCATTTATTTTTGATATCCAAAATAGTATTTTTGATATCCAAAATAGTATTTTTGATATCAAAAATACTATTTTGGATATCCAAAATTCTTTTTTTGATATCAAAAATAAAAGTTTATTTTTGATATCCAAAATAGTATTTTTGATATCAAAAATTCTTTTTTTGATATCAAAAATTCTATTTTTGATATCAAAAATACTATTTTGGATATCAAAAATAGTATTTTTGATATCAAAAATAAACGGTTTATTTTTGATATCAAAAATTCTTTTTTTGATATCCAAAATAGTATTTTTGATATCAAAAATAAACCGTTTATTTTTGATATCAAAAATAGAGGACGCTTACACCAAAACGGAAATAATGCGCTCTCCCTTACCAAGATTTATCTCCCATTTTTTGCTTCATCTCAAAAAGTGCTACCATACAAAATAACGGATTCACGGACCTCAACTCAATCTCCAACTCATAAAAATCATGATGCAAATTACACAAATTCTGTCGTTGGTTGTTCATATATTCAAGAGCTATCATTCAATCGACAATTTCCCCTTGTTTATTGATTTTATACAATTTAGCTCCTCAGTCCCGACGCTGTACGCATTTGATCAACTGATTCTATACCTGCCATGATTTTACCAGACACCGATCAAATTGTGGGTCTGCGAAGCTGTCACCAAAGTCACAGTGGGCAAATGACCTTCCTGGACCCAGGAAGTACAACCCGTAGATAGCGAGGGAGAAGTCATTATAGAACTGTACCGGAAATGGTTAATTTTTGATATCAAAAATAAACTTTTATTTTTGATATCAAAAAAAGAATTTTTGATATCTAAAATAGTATTTTTGATATCAAAAATAAAAGTTTATTTTTGATATCAAAAATTCTTTTTTTGATATCAAAAATAGAATTGTTGATATCAAAAATAGTATTTTTGATATCAAAAATAGTATTTTTGATATCAAAAAAAGAATTTTTGATATCAAAAATAAACGGTTTATTTTTGATATCAAAAATTCTTTTTTTGATATCAAAAATACTATTTTTGATATCAACAATTCTATTTTTGATATCAAAAATAGAATTGTTGATATCAAAAATAGTATTTTTGATATCAACAATTATCCCATTAAATACGAAAACGGCGCACATTTATTTTTGATATCAACAAATTTATTTTTGATATCAAAAATAAAGGAATAAATACCAAAACGGCTTGCCATAGAAACAGGGGTTAGTGGATATTGTTACATGGGGTAAGAAGTGGGGGTTTAAATTCTCCTCAGCCAAGTCTGAGGCTGTATTATTTACTAGACGTCCATTACCAGAAGCTCTGGAGTTATATTTGAATAATGCTCGTATGAGAGTGTCAAATTCTTTCAAATTTCTAGGTGTTATTTTTGATAAAACGCTTACTTGGTCTCAGCATATTGATTTGCTAGTGACCAAGTGTGAGAAAGTTTTAAACCTTATGAGGTGTGTGTCGTCCACGAGTTGGGGGGCAGATAAAAGAAGTTTATTACTTTTATATAAGGCATTGATTCGTTCCCGTCTTGACTATTGTTGTCAAGCCTATGATTCAGCTACGCATACCCTCAAGGCCAAATTGGACTCGGTCCAATATAAGGCCTTGAGTATATGTACGGGGGCTATGCGTTCTACATCGCTACATGCATTACAGGTAGCATGTAATGAATTTCCATTATATATTCGACGGAAATGGCTTACACTCAAATTTGCCCTGAAATTAAAAATATCTTCAGATAATCCTGCGAGTGAAACATTAAAAGAATCGTGGTATGATGCTTTTTTCACTAATATAGCTGTGAGACGTGCTCAACCATTTAGTGTACGGGCTAAACAATTATTTAATGAATTGAATATAGACAATTTCTCGATGTCTAATTTATTCACTCCTCCATTTCCACCATGGCAATTAGTAAGTCCATTTATATCAGATGATTTACATAATAAAGTTCGAAAATCTGATCCCCAATATATGTTGGAGGTATACACTAAAGAACATATTTTATCTAATTGGGGTGGGTATATGTACATATATATACTGACGGTTCCAAATGCCCGGATACTGGTAGAACAGGGGCGTCCTTTGTTGTACCAGAAATGAAGTTTAGTTCATTTAAAAGATTGAGTGATAATATTTCTGTGTTTAAAACGGAACTTGTTGCAATTTTATGCTCTTTGCATTGGTTAAGAGATTTTAAACCTTTTAGAGCTGTTATTTTTACAGATTCTTTAAGTGCTGTGCATGCTATGCGTAATTTTGCATGGAAGAAAAGCTCTCCAATTGTATATGAAATATTGCATGTTATTACAACTTTATCTTATGCCGGCTGCACGGTGTGCCTCGAGTGGGTGCCTGGCCATTGTAATGTGTACGGAAATGAACTGGCTGACCAGCTTGCAAAAAAGGCTCTGCTTTTAAATGATATCGGCATCCCTGTTGGGCTGGATGTTGATGAGATTAGGATACCAGTGAGGTCCGGTTTCATTGATGTTTGGCAGGAGGAATGGCGATATTCAACAACAGGTCGTTTTTATTATGCACTTCAGCCTTGTGTTACTACTGGTAATATATCTCTTCCCAATCGACGGGCTGAGGTGCTTATCTTCAGAATATTATCTGGTCGAATTGCGGTAAATAGTGTCTTGCATGGTATGGCCAGGCACCCAACTGGTCTCTGTGAGACTTGTGACGTGGAGGACACAGTCCAGCATTATTTAATGACGTGCAGGCGGCATACTAATGAACGCCAAAGGTTATTTAATGAACTTTTACTTTTTGGTGTATTTAACCCAACCTTTGAGCATGTTCTTAACCCAGAACGAAACAGTGATAAAGTTTTTAAGGCAGTTGCAAATTTTATGATACGCACTCGTCGATTCAGGTAGTAACAGCTTTTTCATAACTTTAAAGTACCTCATGCTTATATATGTATATATATACATACATGTGATATACTTATTGATATTGTCTATATTATATTGGCCTTTTTAATGAGTTTTTTACTTTTTATTGAACTGGGTCGTTGTGATATTTATAAAGAACTTGCTGTTGATATTTATGTATCTCTCCTCTTCGAAATCTTCTAACCTGCCTCGCTTTCTAAAAACAATACTATCTGTGTCGCCTTCTAATAATAATACTATCTGTGGAAGCTCTCTCTGCTTCAAACTACAACATCTTGCACAGATATGCAACTCTGTACTATTTATATGATCCTTTTTTTTTTTAAAAAGCAAACTCAACGTAAAGTCATTGGCGTACATAGCTGCTTCGCAGCTGCACACGCCATCTAAATTTAAAATTGAATTGAATTGAGGACCTTGCCAGTCTGAACTGACATTCCTATTGTGCACGTCATATTTATGCTGTCGTTGCATGTTGTTACCGGCCCAAATTCGAGCTCTGTGAGCATCATATTCTAGTATAAACACACTAATTCGCACACAATATAAATATATCGAAAAAACAGGGTAATATAATTAGTGATATGACTATTCAAACACGATTCAGACATACCGGTGGATTTTTCCTCGAAACATGGATCACCTGTCTATAGTAGGCTCCATGCTCGAAACAAAGACACTTGTTTATCCCGTCACAGACTTCTCCAGCATTGTATGTCAATTTACCTCCCTCGCCAAAGAGGGGACACGAAGGGGTAACTGTTCATTCTATTTCATGATTATTGAGGCTCGATATGGTGCACTTCGATTGCGCTGTGAATTTAGCTTTCTGACACCGACTTCAAAATTACCGTAATTCGGAAAGTTCATTCCAAAGTAAGAATTGTTATATATTATGTCTACTAATCAGGCCTGCCCGTACTCAATTGCAAATTCCCAAAGACGGAGGTAAAAACTGAAAGGGGCTTTTGTTCTGATTGTCACCTCGTCCATTTCTAACTCATCCATCAGTAGTATTGTAATGAATCCACTCTAAATAATTCGCCACGGCTTATTGGCTCCAGGTGTAGGTGTAATAATGAAGAATCCACTCGTAATCGGACTTCACCAGCGGGAAGGTACATATTCTGCCATGTTCGATGGGGCGGGTATCAGTAAAAGTATCACATCCAACTTACACACCATACGGAATCACCCCAAATTAACAGGCATTCGGTCCTGTATCAGCATTAACTGATCTGCTTCAACCTTCCCTTATGAATGAACCAAGAAAATCCGTATTAAAGTATATGATGTTTATTCATAATCCCAAATGATCTGGCGAATATATTGAACACGATCTAAATGCAAGCTCATTAACTTGCATTCATAGAGGACGTAGTGGGAGCCAGCTGCATGCATTAGCATAGGTATGATGGTAACCACAGAGTATCCATATAATTGCTGCCCATTCTCATATAAACCTCAATTTACTCAATGGTAATATATTGGGTTTATATACTACTTCAATAATACGATACTGTTATAACCCAGTAATCCCAGGGTTGTTCTACCAATAGATGCTTACCCTACTAATGCTGAGCGTGAACTGGCCCCCATTGCTCCAGTGTCATATTTATAGGCTTTGCCTGAAGCACCACGTGACTACATTAACCAATCAGAATACAGCAAAGTTGCTAGGGCACTATTTTTCGGCAAGAGAAAATCGCTAATAATTAGCTTAATCAATAGTACAAATGTGAGCTCACCTTGAGCTTACCAATTAATTTAGGCAAGGTAACTATATATACAAAAATATCACATAAAATATCTGGTAAAAGTATGAAGCTCACAACCAAACACTCGTAGATCCATGTTGAGAGATAGGTTTATGACAAGTCCACATTCAACATCAACTTCTGCAACAATTATACAGTTTTATCAGGAGCTATAAGTGAGCTTCGCCATTATTAGGTTTATTCCAACTAGAAATATGCTGGTACGGGGGCCTCTATTTCAAAAAGGGAGTAAGCTCACGACTTCTTGCCAGCGATAAAGCGAAATCTACAACAACATGGCGGCATGTTCAAACATGCTCGCTAGACGAGCCTAAAACTAGAGAAATAACCACAATTACACATAACTTGAATGAGCTCAACATTTATATAGACTCCTAAATAGTCGTAGAATTGGGCCTGGTAATTAATATTACTCACCAGGTTAATTTAATAAGGAGAACAGTGCCCAAATGTTACGTTTCTCTAGCAGACGAAATTTTAGGCAGCGCATGAAGACATACTATACAGCAGTAATGTGGCGCTAAAGAGTTCGCCCGAAAACATTTTCTATAAAATCCAATCACTTCCCGAAAGTAGCCAAACTTCTAAGTCATGCTTGTCTATCAATGAAGAACACTAGAAAAATAGCATGAACATTCTAGAAAATGTATAACTCGTACTACAGCAGGTTCGTGTAAACAACAACAAATGGTCACATGACCAACATTGAACGAAATAGGCCAGACATGGGCGAGACGAAGCCAGAACATGCCATAGAAAACGTAGGTTTATGAAGTAATTCCAGTCTATAAATGTTCAAATGGGTTGTCAGATACACCAATATATAATTTGACACCAGATAGTAAAGTCACAAATGATGTAAGAATGCAGAATATCTAGAACGAGAGTGAAAATCATGAGGAGGATGCAACAACAACATCACAATGTCACACCAGTTCATTACATCCTCCCCTTCTTAATTTCTAAAATTCTCCTGAATTTGTTATCTAAGAATAACACACGCGAGGTAAGTCCATATTGTACAAGGCAAGTCTACTATGCGGGAAGCACCGATCCACAAAATCGCAGTAAGTCCATGCATCACAAGATAAATTGGTGATGCACAGGTAATTCTCACAGTTCTTAAGGCACATGATAGTCCCAGGGAATTAAGGTAAGTCCACAAGATGCAAGGTAAGTCCAGAAGATGAAAATGTACACAGTCCAGAACGCACAAGGTAGTCCCAGGGAATTAAGGTAAGTCCACAAGATGCAAGGTAAGTCCAGAAGATGAAAATGTACACAGTCCAGAACGCACAAGGTAGTCCCAGGGAATTAAGGTAAGTCCACAAGATGCAAGGTAAGTTGAGATTTGTGAGACACAATTCAAGTCCAACAGATGATAACATTCAGTTCAGGGCTCCAGCCGCAGGGGGATGTTATTTTTGTCCAACAGATGACAGAGATGATCAAGAGAGGTGTCCCTGCAACTGGTAGCAGCCTCCAACATGTCCACAACTGCGGTTTCAACTTGACCCACTGACCCGAGGGCTATCTTTACCAGGAATTTATATATGTAGATCCGCATTTTCCTTAGGTAGCCAAGGATGTCGTCGCCAGGTTTTGTTTTCCTGGGTTCATCTGTACCTGGTAATAAGAGCATGTTGTACCGATCCAACTGATTGTGGTGGTTCAGACTTGGACCACTAGCTGTGTCCGCGTTATCCAGACTCACAGTGACATAGCTCCAGTAGCTTGACCTCTGCCTTGCATCCATTTCCTTCCATGATGTTGGAGGCCACTTAATCATCTGCATTCCTACTGGTATTTGAACTACCTCATCTCCATCCCAGGCACGTCTTGCAGGTGGGAAGAGGGGCATACATCCATGAGACAGTAGCCTCAACGCTCTGGCTTGCAAGCTGCTGGGTGTAACCGCTGCTCCAGATGGCTGAGGTACGGTTGTGGAAGGTGAAGCATGGGAAGCAGTAGCGCCTTGTTGAACTAGTGGCGGAGTCTCCACCATCCGGGTTGTTAAATCAAATGCAGTGGAAGTATCGGGTGTATGGCATGCAGCAGGATCAGATTTACCCACTGGTGAAACCCCAGAGGTTGATAAGTCGAGCACTGCATCCAGTTCAGCATTGATGACGTCTGGCAGGAAATCAGGCAGGCCTGATGAGCATTCAACAATTCTGGCAGGGCTGATGGCCTCCGTTTGCAAAACATCCAGGTATGAGCCTACTTCGGATTGTGTGTCATGAGTGCCTGATGTTGCCTCCACGTTAATTTCATCACACCTGACTGACCCAACTGGTGACCTGACTTGCATGTTGGCTGGGTATGGGGGATCTGATGACATCCTGGTTATCTTCGTAATCAGTTCCTCATTTAACATAAGTGCCTCTGCTACAAGTCGACGTTCGTGACGTTTATGAGTTATCTCAGTTCCCCTGCCATGAAATTGAGGCACAAACCGAGTCACTGGAAGGGCAGACATCTTCCTTGTTACAGACTGTAAGGCCCTTGGATTTGCAAGGAGACTACCAATCTCAACCTCAACCCATGTTGCTGGTGAATCTTCTACCCGGAACCACATCTTGGAAATCGATGGATCAATTTTAGCATCCACCAGGGTCAGCTTTGACACCATATGCGGCTCCCTGATGTCGTACTCCACATTGGTACGCTGTCGCTTGGCTGGTGGTGTTTGAGGCCTAACTCTCTCCAGGGGGGATTGCATATCATAATCCCGGGCCCGTATCAAATTCCAACCTTTGAACCATTCCTCCTTTGACTTTGAGGGATTGGTGCATCTTGACAACCAATTGCGCATCATCCCCCGTGCCCTGGTAGAGATATCCGATGCCCACGTCGGGGGATTGGTGATTTTCATATAATCCTCTGGATTTACAGTGAGCCAGAACCCATTGATCTCGGTCCAAAACCCTGCTGGAAGATCCCTCCCTTCTGCCGGGTGTAACTTCTGTGCATGTAACCTCACATCAACTGTCTTCCGAAAGGTGTTCTGTTCGACACAGTATGGGCATACCACACGTAGGCGATTGTGGGTTGCGCCGACCAGGTGATTCCTGAGCTCCTTCTTGTTTTTCAGCAACAACGGACACAACCAGCACTGTGACATCTTTCTGTAAAAACAATAGAATCCATAAGACATCTGGCATCTTTTCATCTATGTCAAACCAAGCAACAGAAATGAATGACAAATGGCTTCCTCTCTTTCATCTCAATGCCATGATATACTGCAGGAAAACCAGGTAAGTGTAATCATGTTATACTAGGAGTCCCCCCAGCATACCATCATCCAGAGTTTGCTTGAACTTGCAGCCCCAGACTGCCTCCCCAAAGGACAACCCTTTTTCACCTACAATTCTTAACCATGGTAGACCAAGCTTATAGGGTGATCAGTCCCAAACCCACTGCTACCAAAATAACTCCGGAGTTCCATTTTTAATTCCAGAGAGGTATCCCACCCCTCTTATCTAGATTTGTAGGTGTTCATCCTTGTAGTCCAATAGTTTCTCTGAATCTCAATGATTTACATTTAACCTAGTTTGTTCAAAATCTCTGCAGAAGGGCCTTTCGCCGCTAACCATTAGCTGGCTTCATGGTTACAAACCAGCTTGGTGGCCTTTTACCCCTGTATGGCATAAGCCTATCAATGTGGAAGGCCTTCGCTTGTTGCTTGGGTGACTTCTTAACCAGGTAAGTAATGTCATCAATTTTCCTAAGAATGATGTAAGGCCCCTTCCATTTGGAGGTGAGTTTATGGCACACCCCAACTTTACGAGCTGGGTCGTATAGCCAAACTGGTTGACCTGACTCGAGCTTTCGCTTTTTAGCCCGTAAGTCATAGTGCCGCTTTTGGTATTCCGCATTTTTCTTCATTGCCTTGCGTGCTACCTGATGCGCTTTATACAATGCCTCCTGCAAGTCCAAAACATAAGTGTTCTCACTGATTGCGCCACCAGTACTGTCATGTGGTTGACTTGTGAATGCTTGCATCGGAAGTGTTACCTCCCGTCCGAAAACCATCATATTTGGAGACAGATTTGTGCTTGAATGTTTTGACGCCCTGTAAGCCATCATGACCTGGGACAGGAACTCATCCCATCTCCTTTGCTCCTTTTCACAGTACATAGTCAACATAGAACCTAGTGTCCTGTTGAAGCGTTCTGCATTGCCATTTGCCTGTGGCCGCATGCTAGTAGTCCGAGTTTTATCTATTTGTAGGAGGTCGCTTAGAGCCTTGAACAGGTGAGACTCAAAGTTACTGCCTTGATCAGAATGAATCTGTAAGGGTGTTCCAAATCGGCATATGAATTCATCCACCAATGCCCGTGCCACAGTCCTTGCTTCCTGATCAGGCAAGGGTATGGCTTCTGTCCACTTGGTAAAACAGTCAGTAATGACCAACAGGAACTTATTTCCTTTCCTGGTCAAGGGGAGAGGACCGAGTATATCAAGAGCCAACTTCTCCATTGATGCTCCTACCTGGCACTGACCTAGTGGAGCCCTTCCTTGATCTCTGGGTGTTTTCTTAGCAGTGCACAAATCACATTGCTGGCAGTACCTGTCCACGCCTGCTCTCATAGCAGGCCAATAAAATGCCTGTTGAATCTTACTGAGTGTTTTACTAGCTCCTAAATGTCCAGCTGTTGGAATATCATGATGCAACCGCAGCACATCTTGTTTGCAACCCTCAGGAACAACTAACTGGTAAGTACTGTTCTTCTCGTCAGTGACAAATTCTCTGTATAACATCCCTCCAAGGAGATGCAGTCTGTCCCAGTGCCGCCAAATCGTTTTCAATGACGATGATAGGTGTGATATTGCTGACCACTCTGGTCTACAGTTGGAGTCTTCAAGAGCAATGATGATGGGCCCTATGCTAGGATCCTCCAGCTGCTGCTGTCTGATTGCCTCAGGACTCCAAGAATCAAGAACAAGCTGGTGATCTTTCAAATCATTAGTTGACTTTGGACTACTTCTTGTCGTCACCCGTACTGTCTCAAAGTCATAATCCGAATCACTTTCACCGAGGGCACTCACATTATTTGCTGCTTCACCCACTGTGTCTGCTTCCTCTTGAGCTTCATTACTCGCAGTTTCATGTCGAGCACAGACTTTGCATGGCCGCCTCGATAATGCATCAGCATTCGCGTGACTCCTCCCTGCTCTATGTTTCACTTCAATGTCATATGTTTCCATCCCCTGTAGCCACCGAGCGACTTGCCCAGTAGGGTTGTGCAGACTTTTCATCCAACTTACAGCTGCATTGTCCGTACGCAGCAGAACTTTCTGTCCATATAAGTAAGGGTGGAAATGTTTTAGAGCAGTGACTGCAGCTAAGAGTTCTTTCCGTGTTGTGCAGTAGGATCGTTCATGTTTATTGATCGTTTTGCTCATATATGCTATTACTCTTTGTTCGCCTTCTTGTTCCTGGGATAGCACTGCTCCGACAGCAGTGTCACTGGCATCAGTGTCCAGGATGAATGGATGTCCTGGGAGCGGATATGCTAACACTGGTGACGATGTTAGTGCTGTCTTTAGTTCCTCGAAAGCATTTTGGCAACTTTCTGCCCAATGAAAGTGGGACCCCTTCTCAGTTAGTTTGTGCAAAGGTCTTGCTATTCCTGCAAAGCCTTGAACAAATCGGCGGTAGTAGGAACACAAACCGAGGAAGCTACGCACCTGCTTGACATTTTCAGGTTGTGGCCAGTCATGAATCGCGGATAATTTTTCTGGATCAGTACGTACCCCATCCTCAGATACTACATGTCCCAGAAAATGAACAGACTTTTGGAAGAAGGTACACTTTGATGGCTTCAGTTTGAGATTTGCCTCCTCAAGCCTCTCGAAAACATGCTCAAGTCTACGGAGGATTTCCTGAAATGTTTTACCAGGGACTACGATGTCATCAATGTATACTAGGCATTCCTCCCACTGGAGCCCTCTCAGAACATCCTCCATTAGACGCTCAAATGTGGAGGGAGCATTTGCAAGGCCGAATGGCATAACACAGAACTGGTACAATCCTTGTCTCGTAGCAAATGCTGTCTTCTCCTGATCCTCTGGAGTCATGCCGATCTGCCAGAAGCCTGAGTTTAAATCCATGCAGCAAAACCATTTTGATCCACTAAGAGAGTCCAGACATTCATCCACTCTAGGCAGTGGGTAGGCGTCCTTTATCGTCACATCATTTAGACGTCTATAGTCTAAACAAAATCTAGTTGTCAAATCCTTCTTTTTAATGAGAACGACCGGTGAAGCCCATGGACTTGTGGAAGGTTTGATTACACCACGATCCAACATCTTTGCAACTTCCTGTTTCTCAATTTCCTGTTTAGCAATGGGGAGTCGCCGTGGTGGCTGCCTTATAGGCGCTGCTGTTCCTGTGTTAATTCTATGTTGAACTCTGTCTGTTCTACCAAGGTCACCCGGTGATGCAGAGAACACAGATTGAAATCGTATCAGTAAATTAGAGAATGCTCTACTCTCTTCTGCCGAAAGATAGGTAGTACTTCTCTCCCACATCTGCATCAGATGCTGTGGTAAATCTGTGGATTTGGATTGGACTGACTGAACCTGGTTTGAAGGTACTTCAGAGATTGAACCAGGTTCATCATAACACGATCTGCATATCCCCAACCTGGAATTTGGATACAAGATTATTTCATTTTCACTAAAGTTAACCACTTGCACTGACTGCTCCTGTAGTCCCGTCTGAACAACACCTTGTATCATTCTAATGTTCTGATTCTGCATTAGCTCTTCTGATGGTTCCAAGAGAGCCAATGGAGCCAGATACTCACTCCTAGGTATTTTCACCATTACCCATGCAATAGCATGGGCAGGAACTGTTGACAAATGTTTTATTTGCACCTGACATGTCATCTCTGCTTCACTCCGTATCCAACAGGGTATATCCATTGCCGGTGTTCGTAGTGTCAGCCACTTATAGTCAATAGCATTCACATGCTTAAGAAGGAAATCTTGTCCAAGGATTGCCTCTACACTGATGTCACAAATCACAAACTCATGGACGTAGTGGTTTTTCCCTAGTAATATTTGAATGTCAACATATCCATAAGACTTCAGTTGTTCACCATTTGCTCCCATAATGTTTACCGTCTTATCATGATGCAAACCTCCCCGTAATGCCACATGCACCTTATCAAAGACCGGTTTGGACAATAAAGATAATGTCGACCCACTATCTATCAGGAAGTTAACCTGCTCTCCTTTGTCAGCTATCCATCCCTTGGCAAAGAGCCCATTGTCCCACTTATCACCTCCAATAGATGCCTGGCCAGAACGTATAGTTCCCTTTTGCACCCCTGATGCCCCCTCTAGACTCTCAGCTATAATTGGTGTATTGTCTTCTATCAAACCCTGTTTATCTTCACCTACACAGCTATTTTGAGGCCTCGTCTCGCCCGTCAACCCCTGGCCTACTGAGCAGACGGGGAACCATTTCCCTGTTCATTCGGGAAGGTGGCTCCCTCTGTTGCTCGGGGATTAAGCGGACATCCTCTAACAAAATGGTCGGGGGAGTCACATAGATAGCATTTATTATCCCTGCTTCGTTTAGGAGGGCGTGAATTGAACCTCCCTTGACGTCCTCTCTTTTCCAGCATATCTAAACGCTTCAGGACCCCTTCAATTGCAGATATTTCAACTTCCCTTGGGTTATTAATTTGGTCATTTTCTGATCCAACTTTGACAAATCGTACAGACATCCGTTTGTCCTTGCCATCAAGGATCGCTTCAAAGCGCTCAATTACTTCAGCTGCTTCAGCTACAGTATGACATTCTTTGTCTATACAACGACATTTCATCTCGAGAGAAATGGATTTATACAGCTGATTTAAGGCCAACGCCTCCTGTGCCCTGGCGTCGAGGGATGGGTAGGCCTTCTGAGCCATTTGTCTTAATTCATCCCCAAAGGATGCAATGGACTCTTCCGATAGTCTGTATCTCCCCTCTAGCTTTGATAGCCACCTAGTTTGTTGACGGGAGCTCCCAAATCTCTGCTCTAGCTTGCCGCTTAATTGGGGAAAAGATTGTCTTTCTCCTAAGGTTAAGCCTATATAGTATGTCCTAGCCATGCCCCGGAGGCTAGCTGCTAGGGCTAAAGCCTTCTCTCTTTCGGTCCAGTTTCCCAATTCTGCACAGTTTGAAAAATGTGAAAAATATT
This sequence comes from Hanleya hanleyi, assembly GCA_036873755.1. Taxonomy (NCBI): domain Eukaryota; kingdom Metazoa; phylum Mollusca; class Polyplacophora; order Lepidopleurida; family Hanleyidae; genus Hanleya; species Hanleya hanleyi. Next base: position 25,091 of record JAVTVY010031173.1, read on the forward strand.
CAGCCCAATCTCCAGTCCCATCAAAAGGCTCAGGTTTCAGCCTTACCCCCCACCCAGCAGATTTGGGAGGTTGCCTGTCTGCATTTCTTACATCATGGTCTACATCTCCCCCATCATGTCTCTCAATGACTATGCTATCCTGCTCTACGTCACTGTCAGCATCAGTGTCATGTATATTTCCACCAGCTCCGCTTGAAGCTGGGGGCATATCTCCCTGTCCCTCTTCAGTATCATCTTGCCCCCTTATGATAATTTCAGGATCTGGGCTATCGGCCATAGTATCCACTAGGCTAGATAATTTCGTTGAAAATTGTGTTTAACCACTACGTCTAGGGTTCGAATCTCTGGATACCAAATAGAATTGGTATCCCACTTCTGACACCAGTGTAATGAATCCACTCTAAATAATTCGCCACGGCTTATTGGCTCCAGGTGTAGGTGTAATAATGAAGAATCCACTCGTAATCGGACTTCACCAGCGGGAAGGTACATATTCTGCCATGTTCGATGGGGCGGGTATCAGTAAAAGTATCACATCCAACTTACACACCATACGGAATCACCCCAAATTAACAGGCATTCGGTCCTGTATCAGCATTAACTGATCTGCTTCAACCTTCCCTTATGAATGAACCAAGAAAATCCGTATTAAAGTATATGATGTTTATTCATAATCCCAAATGATCTGGCGAATATATTGAACACGATCTAAATGCAAGCTCATTAACTTGCATTCATAGAGGACGTAGTGGGAGCCAGCTGCATGCATTAGCATAGGTATGATGGTAACCACAGAGTATCCATATAATTGCTGCCCATTCTCATATAAACCTCAATTTACTCAATGGTAATATATTGGGTTTATATACTACTTCAATAATACGATACTGTTATAACCCAGTAATCCCAGGGTTGTTCTACCAATAGATGCTTACCCTACTAATGCTGAGCGTGAACTGGCCCCCATTGCTCCAGTGTCATATTTATAGGCTTTGCCTGAAGCACCACGTGACTACATTAACCAATCAGAATACAGCAAAGTTGCTAGGGCACTATTTTTCGGCAAGAGAAAATCGCTAATAATTAGCTTAATCAATAGTACAAATGTGAGCTCACCTTGAGCTTACCAATTAATTTAGGCAAGGTAACTATATATACAAAAATATCACATAAAATATCTGGTAAAAGTATGAAGCTCACAACCAAACACTCGTAGATCCATGTTGAGAGATAGGTTTATGACAAGTCCACATTCAACATCAACTTCTGCAACAATTATACAGTTTTATCAGGAGCTATAAGTGAGCTTCGCCATTATTAGGTTTATTCCAACTAGAAATATGCTGGTACGGGGGCCTCTATTTCAAAAAGGGAGTAAGCTCACGACTTCTTGCCAGCGATAAAGCGAAATCTACAACAACATGGCGGCATGTTCAAACATGCTCGCTAGACGAGCCTAAAACTAGAGAAATAACCACAATTACACATAACTTGAATGAGCTCAACATTTATATAGACTCCTAAATAGTCGTAGAATTGGGCCTGGTAATTAATATTACTCACCAGGTTAATTTAATAAGGAGAACAGTGCCCAAATGTTACGTTTCTCTAGCAGACGAAATTTTAGGCAGCGCATGAAGACATACTATACAGCAGTAATGTGGCGCTAAAGAGTTCGCCCGAAAACATTTTCTATAAAATCCAATCACTTCCCGAAAGTAGCCAAACTTCTAAGTCATGCTTGTCTATCAATGAAGAACACTAGAAAAATAGCATGAACATTCTAGAAAATGTATAACTCGTACTACAGCAGGTTCTTGTAAACAACAACAAATGGTCACATGACCAACATTGAACGAAATAGGCCAGACATGGGCGAGACGAAGCCAGAACATGCCATAGAAAACGTAGGTTTATGAAGTAATTCCAGTCTATAAATGTTCAAATGGGTTGTCAGATACACCAATATATAATTTGACACCAGATAGTAAAGTCACAAATGATGTAAGAATGCAGAATATCTAGAACGAGAGTGAAAATCATGAGGAGGATGCAACAACAACATCACAATGTCACACCAGTTCATTACAGTATAGAACTGTGAAATCTCTTAGCATTCCTGGTTGGAAAATCGGGGTGGATGAATGAAGCGAAAATGACCCTTGACCTTTGGCCGTCGGTTGACCTTGGAGAGGTCATTTCTGATCAACTGACTTGCGGTTGGATGCAAGACTAAGACTTAACAAACATGCGGACATCTAAAAAGTTCGGAAAAATGGACCGTACATCCAGGCAAATGGGCCTATATGCACAATATTGGGTCCACTTTGGCCGTGCAGGATCTCGAATTGAAGCGCTCGTCGAGTGCATTTCGGGTAACGTAACTGTCGACCTGATAAAATGAGGTATATTTCTAGTCTTCCTCACTCGCGGTTGGGTGGGATACAAAATCACAGGGATCTCTTTTGGTTCTTGTCATGGTTTTATAAATATGCAGTCCGTATATATTTGTCTGTGTGGTCATACGACTTCTTGTCAGCACGTCAGCATCGTTTTCCACCACCCTATTAGTGTTGCGTTTCATTTCCTGGAAGGTAGTTTGCTTATCAGCGGCCGTGCTTTCAGTTGTCAGTGAGTATAGGGTCGCAGTATCAGTCAATGGACTGTCAGTGTCCGCCGGTACGCTCTCAGTGTCTGCGTCGGCTCCTCCGTACTCATGTATATTATTCTGGTGTGGCATCATATCGTAGCGTCTGGTGAACGTCAGGATTGCTTTTATAGACGCAACACAGTAATGCCCTGCAAAGACCTGTATTAGCATCCGAACGTCCTAGTAAGATAGCTCAGAAGCTTTGAATGGTCTGAATGATCACGTGATATCCTATGGAATTGACAATCAACGAAACGTAGTGACGCGCGTCAATGCCCGCTTTACACTAGTCTGAACGCCTTAACGCTATCGTAACGGCTTAACGTTCTATCGCAATGCCATAACGTCATAGCACACACAGGATATGTTGGCATTACAGTACTCTGGAATGTCCGAAGATGCTTCGGAATAGACCAGAACGAAAGGATGATCATTTCACAAGGACAAGAGCGAACATGGTCGAGGATGCGTCTGATACACTTACAATAGCACAGGCGAATTGTAAACGCACCCATCGCGGATCCCACAGTTTTGTTGCCATGTGATGACGTAGGGGATAAATGAAATGTGTAATACACAAAATGCTTGTTGTTATGTAAACGCAAAATGCTCGTTGCTGTTGTTGTTGCTGTTAATCTTTCTTTCTCTCATTTGATTGCGTCAAGGCGATAAGACATTAGATTCTAGATATAGTTGGGAGTATGAGTGTAGGGATCTTACCCCACATCATTAGAGCCGTGCGCTGGGCACGATTCACTCAGTGACTCACTCATTTGTACCTACACATCTAATTCTGTAACTCCGATAACATGCAAGAGGTGGTAACTTGTCATCATGCCCTGCTCACTGCAACCTATCGCCCGCGCTATCCCACAACCCTTGTAAAAAAAAAATAGGTGTAATGTCCGCCATTCCTGGCGACATGTCCTGTAAAATCCATCATTCCGAATTTTGTTCATCTAGAAAAAGTCGGTTTTTCCGGATGTTTGCCGAGATCTGCGGCCATTTCCCAAGTCCTACTTTCCACGTCACAGGAAGTGACCTCTTCAAGTTGTCATAGTCACCCAAGGTCAAGAGTTAGAGGTCAGTTACGCCAGATTTCCCAACCACGAATGCTAAGAGATTTCACCTTTCTATACAACTGGTAGATAGGTCAAAATACTGGACGGGCTGACAATCGCAATAAGGGCTCTCAATTTGTAACTTCGTATTTAGGAATTTGCCGGCAACAGTAACTCTCGCATTGGCACAGTAAACGGTCAACATGGGTGGGCCTGGAGCAGTATCATTGGGAATCGAAAAAGAGATCGCATGTGGAGTGCATCGTATAGAGCCTCAAGAATTGTCAAACGAAGAACAGTCCCTTCCTGCGCCCTTTTCGTCGAGTGAGGTAAATTGAAATACAATGCTGTAGAAACTGGTGACGGGACCAACAGGTTTCATTGTATTGAGGAAATACTGAACGGTATGTCTAAATCGTGTTTGAGTTGTCAGATCCTTCATTTTATTACCTATTTTTGTTTTCAGATATATTGATACTGTTTGCGAAAGAATGTGATATAATATGATGCTCACAGAGCTTGAATTTGGGCTGGTGACAACGACAGCATAAATATGATTTGCACAGTAGGAGTGTCAGTTCAGACTGGCAAGGTTCTCGGTCGACTCCGGCTTTATATATGCGGTAGAGGCAACTGTACTCGGATGAGAAGTTGGCAGAATGGCGTCGTAATCTTGGCACTTTCATATGGATTAGTTCCGCTGGGTATTATTCAACTGGGATTAAAAATATGTGAATATATTTTTTTTCGCCACCATTCGTGCATTAAATAAGGTCATGTCAGCTTTAAGACAATCGTGATATATGGCTAAAAACATAAATCGGAATGACGACTGAGATTGGGGGACATTTTTCTCTACATTGGGGAGAAGTGTCCTTCCTTGGTTGCAATACAAAAGTATATGAAAATCTTACATAATCACTGACCTCGAACGAAGCCCACTCTTTGGTGAGAGCTTCCTGAATGTTGACTGATGAAATGATTAGATTTTCAGATGGCTATGATGATTTCGTGATTTTTAATTATTTTTTTATTATTATTTATTGATGTCTCAGCTTTTGCACTGTTATCTATGCCCATCAACATGTTCTTGTTCGCTGAATATCTGTAGATCTATCCAGTCGGACCTGATCAAACGTTGGCGAGAGCTTCCTGAATGTTGATTGATGAAATGATTAGATTTTCATATGGATACGATTATTTCATGATTTTTAATTATTTTTTATTATTATTTATTGATGGCTTAGCTTTTGCACTGTTATCCATGCCCATCGGGAACCCTTGGTTGCATGTTTCATTTTGACTTTTGAAGGTTCCCTGATACAAGAAAGCCAGGTCCATTCAAGATTCCAGATTATTATTAGATGGAACTCCCCAATTCCCATTTATCTGGGAGCTAACATGATGCTACACTTGTTCAACCTATGCATTACCCTCGGGAGGATTTCCCCACCCCTGGGGCAGCAACTGTTAAAGTTCTGGACTTTTTCCTATGCAAAGCTTCAAAGCTTTTTGTATACTATGATTGTCTTTTTGAATTTGGTGCTAATACTGTTATATGGAAAATGGAATAGGTCTTTGGATTATGGACGCGGATATTCTCTAATGGACGACGGCTGGATTATGAATGACGGACTAGACGCTTGTAATCTTGTGGTATGTATGAGATACAGTGTACATTGTTTTTTCACACACACATGCGGAATCACCTAATTTTTTTCATTTATAGTAATAACTAACAGGTTGGTTCTATTTCAGAAGTACAAGAGGAAAAAAACAGACGGGGGAGTTCTCGCAGTATCGAAACCCTGATAGGTTTGAATTTCGCGACGCCTTAAATGAAGGACAACATTTTTTTTGGATTTTGCTACATCGATTCATCCGAAATGTTTTGCACAAACCATATTTTATTTCAGAAGTATAATATGGAATAAATGACAGGGGAATCCCTGCAGTATCGAACCGCTGTTAGTTTGAATTTCGCGTCGCCTTAAATGAAGGACAATATTTTCTTCAATTTTGCTATTAAATCATTCTACTCCACATCATATGATTTATCCTAAAGCTTTTGCACAAAACATATTTGATTTCAGAAGTATAATATGAAATAACTGGGAGGGGAATCCCTACAGTATCGAACCCCTGTTAGTTTGAATTTCGTGTCGCCTTAAATGAAGGACACCATTTTTCTTCAATATTGCTGTTGAATCATTCTATTTTGCATCATATGATTTATCAAAAAACTTTTGAATGACCCACATTTGTGTCCACACATTTAATGCTTCAGTTTTTGTCACCAAACATGTTACTGTACCTTGGAAATTATTTCAAACGGGAGAGCCCATTTTTAGCCTGACTCTGAGCAATTTTGAACCAGTTTGCATACCTGCAGCTTATATTCCCTCCAAAATAATGATAATGGTGGGCCTGTGTCAATCACTGTGTTTCTATGCCATTAACTCGTCACACTTGTGCAATGCATAAATTTCCACTGATAAAGCTACACTTTCTTGCATGCTGTAATCCCAGCACATCACTCACGTGAAAACGAAGTCTATTATATACAGTACAGAAATCACACAAACTGTATCCGCAGGGCTGTATCCAGAGATATTTTGCAGGCTCCTAACTTCCCGATCCCAAACTCCCAGTTTCTTTTCGTAATTCATTATTGAGGGTCCAATTTTTTAAATGAATTTCGGCGCAAAGAGCCTGTGATAAATCAGAAAACAGTGGTTTATTAACATAAAATTCAATGCCCAGCTATGCAATCGGATCGATATTGAGGCTCCCATAAGCTTTTTCTAGGAGTATTTCCTTCAGAAATCCTTTCAACAGCACTTCCATTTGTTGCTTCATTTGAGTTCTGGGCGCCCATACGTTTTCCGGAACTAAATTGGCTCTGCAGCCATGATCCTACTTGACTAATGAAAACGGGCTGAGGGGTCCACGCACGTTTTAGGTGTTTGCCTGCAATTCATGTTTCAAGATTGTCTCAACCACAGTGTAATGTATCTTTGATTGAGCGAAAGCTTACCTGTAAACTGACATCGTCATAGATTGTTACATGTTCGTATAGAACATGATGGAGTTGCCTTATATACACGGGATATACATGACGTCACGACTGATATAATGTGGTGAAATCGCTAAGAAATACAATATCAGCAGACTTTCGAGGGCATGCTATTTTTTTAGAAAAAGTACAAATGTCAGCGATACAGAACTACGAATGACAAAATCGCTTTGTATAGAAATTCACGATGAAATATGTTGAAATATACAACTTATCGGAGAAAAAAAGAGAGAACATCATATAGGTCGGTTTGATATTGGATCGTTAAGTTCAAAACCCAAATTGCCTATTAGCCCAGGGGCTAGCTCACATGTGCGAGCAGTTTTTTGGTGACCTCATTAGTGACAATTTTCTCTGCTTAAGCCAAAGAGACTATCGAGTTTAATAACCTGTTACATTGTATGGGGAAGAGCGTTTTCAGTTGTCAAATCACTACAGACTACAGACACAGGTAGACAGTGTCCGCAATGTTCGAGTTCAGTGATTCTGTTTTCAATAGAGATAACCCATCTGAGGATACTTAGAGACAGACTGAAAGAATGATGCATGTATATTATTAGTAGAATTCATGTATACGCTAATAGCTACTGAAGAGGAATTTATTAGAATATGCCAAGCCCGGTCACACGCATACAAGATGTGAGAACATAAACTGAATTTGTGAAAACATTTCAGCCTTGAACGCGAATACAACTGATAGAATTGTAAGTTTTATTTTTGTTTAAGAGGATAAATTTTACATGAAAATGGGGCATTGACTAGGTATTTCAAATATTGAATAATTTCGTTGATTCAGCATCTCGTTGTTCATTGCTGACACAGCACTGTTACATGTGGATTGATTATAGGTAGTACGTCAGCAATGACGTGTAGATTAAGCTCAAGGGTATAAAAATTGTTCCCTGTGATGGATTTTCCAAGGAACAGTATATATTATAACGTATATCAGACAAATGTAATGTAAAAGGTAGTAAACTACAAAAAGTTCTTCGACGATCGTCGGTATGTGTACATGTGCGCTAATGTACAAACGTGCTTATAAAGGAGGAACTTTAAGTATGACTAGCTAGTAACCTACTACCTAATTATATAAGGTTATCTCGACCTATTTATGACGATATGCTAACCTACTTTTGGCGACCTAGTGGCCTATTTATGACGTCATGGTGACCTAGTTATGATGACTGATGACCTACTTATGGCGACCTAGTGCCCTATGAAAAATGCAAAAAAAAAAAAAAAAAAAATCATATTCCGATAGGGCCAAACAGAAAATGGTGAATGGTATAATGTTTTGTTTCACTAGCTGACCAATGAGTCGATCTCAATGGGTATTTGGTCATCTGAACGTATTAAAGAACTAGGTCACAATCGATCACTGTATATGTATATAATAATAGGTTGTTGAATTCATATCAAGGCCAGCATCAGGTCCTGGGCTCGACCTGCTATGGTCTAGGACCTGATACGAACCTTGATATGAATTCAACAACCTATAATTATCACCTGTTTACTGTGATATGCTACGTTTTCAAGAGAAAATATGGATTTTTCAATTAAAATTAATTATGTTAGTTTAGAATGTTTAGTTTTAAATTTAGTTATGACAGATATTAATTTCGTACAAGTGAAAGTGTGCAGTATGCACTGGTGCGGCAGCCATGGTAGACATTACACCAGTTCAATCGAATTTTGAAGCAAATTAATTTGAGAAAATGCCATACTAAGGAATAACAGTTGGAGAGGAAAGCCACTGACACTCCTATTGTCTGAACCCTCCTTGTAACTCGAATTGCGAATAGAAGAGTTTACTTCCCTGGAACATCGGAGATTGGAAACTCGATCAGACGTACGTACAAAAGCATCACCTTATTATTCCGTCCAAACTTTCATTGACTTTTTGAAGTTTAATATATCTGTGGCGTTATAATTTGGAGAGCTAACTTTTTACAGAATCATGTCATTACGTCAATCATGTAAAATCTTGCAAAACTCGGATTCAGACGCTGGCGTGTTCGTTGGGACAAGGTGAACGATCACCGCATATCGCCGTCATCACCCCCCCCGCGCTGTAAACTGGTCAAAATTCTAAATTGTGGATCTAATGACAGATAAATCACCAAAATCATATATAAAAGTGTTAGTCTCAGGGGCTAAAGGTATCGGATATTGCTGTTTTCCCTCAACTTTTTTTACCATTTTCAATCGAAATGGAGAGAAATGGCTGTATCATTGGCATTGCCCCTGTATGCGACTACCACTAATTAACCTGGATCGGCCATATCACCGAAAGTAACTCTTGATATGGACTGGGCTCGTAGTGGCATAACAGTTTCCCAGGAAACATAGGTGATAAGAACAACTAATCGTAAGATTCACAGCTACAAACTGGTGTCTAAAGGTGTCCCGATCAAAGAATTGTCTGAAACTGAACCTATCATCTTTGACACACTGCCTCTGTTCCAAGCATGAAAATACAGTAAATATCCCATTGGAAATTGTTTTAGGTTCCCGAATGAGAGATGAGTGATTATTACCTATTCGAAAAATATGTCTACCAGATATAAAAAACACACACGATGTTTAGCTTGGTTATCGTCAGCTCCTTTTCCGTGTGATTTACTGTCGATGAATGAGAAAATCAGCTGATCCTCTATAGCTGCCCCATATTCTCCCTTTTTCGCCTGTTTCCGAAGTTGAAGCAAAAACAGTATAAATTTACAGGTTTAATTTAGCAATTACAGTTTGAAGTGTACTGTTTATAGTGTAGTCTAAATAGAAATTCCCAATTTTACAATTATTAACAGAATGGGAAATCTCCTATGATGCATTGTTCTGGAATCCCACTAGACTAAAATATGTAACACGTTGTAGCCAAAGCTTCTGAATAGTGATCTGAGTTGACATTTGAACCTAATATCTAACCGTTGACATCTCAAAATATATCAGTGAACACTCACATTGCGTTATAACTACCCTAACCTATGAGAACCAGATAGATTCGTCAATCTGCAAAAAAAAAGAAAAAAAAATCGGGATGTGTAGATCATAGGCCTTAACATGGTAATTGTAGTGCACAGTGTCCCTATTTGATCCTTGACAGCATAGGACAGCTGACTTGTTTGATGTCAATAAGTATTATTTCACGCGTCATTTCCTCCCTGGATATCCTTTACCCTCCTTGATAAAGCTGACTGCTGTGGCAAATTTGCGCAAAATCAGTAGAAAATTCGCACAAAGTAGCACAAAAATGGGCCTTCCTTCACATGAACTATAGCCTCTATCGTGACCTTCACCGCTTGAGAACCTGAAGTTTGATAATGGTGATAGAATATACTTAGCCTGGCCACGACTGAGATAACACTTTGAGACTATGCCCGCGAAAACAAGCTCATAGATTATTCGAATCTATAAGATGGATAATCCCTTTCTACTAGGCGCATGAGCATTCAAACCGATAAAATACGTTGTCCGAGTGGCAACATATTCAACAGTGCTCAACACGGGCTACTCTTTATGGTAATATGTGCAAAAATATTTCAATTTTACTACTTCACCACATTGAGTATTATTTGTTGACCTCTTGTCTTAATGAATTAGAATACAAACGCCGACATTCAGTAACAATAATAGATTTATTGTGCCAAAACGTCCCAAGCATTTGTTTCTCCCCTCAACACAGAACAGATAATATGTCCCAAGCTAGTTAGCAGTAACAAACAGGAAGAAATATGAGAAGGGCTATGTATCACATCGAAACTTGCAAATGGGGAATTCTAATATAGTCTCTCAAAATGCAATATATTTATTTTTTTATTTCAGTCTCATGATTATAAGTGGGTAGATGGAAGTGCACTGTCAGTATCCGATTGGTATTACCCCTTTGATAGATTCAACAACGTCCTATCAGAGGAGCTGGAGCCGGCTGGGGATGCGACGAAGATTCAACCAGTTTTTGATAACAGATTAAGGTGCGTGGCAATGAACGTTGGAAACCCTTTCTTTTCCACAAACTGGATGAAACTTGACTGCCAGAGAAAATACGTAAAGCCCACGAATACAATTTGTGAGTACTCAGGGGCAGTACACAATGAAACACTTAACGGAGAAATGTTCCCAAATCAGACTACTGACTATGAATGTACAGATGGCTGGCACTTTGTTCGTAATTCGTGTTTAGCAATTCTTACAGCGGATATAGATATAAGGAAATCTATTGCAGTGGAAGAGGCAATCGACCTATGCAAACTGTACGGGGGCGATGTGGCTGTGCTAGATAAACTATCCCGGGTAGAAATTAAAAGTTATATCATTTCACTGGGACTGCTGTCTGGTCAGGGGCGCGTATGGGTCAAATTCGGCCTTTCCAGAATTGGGTGCATCTTTTTGTCTCAATTGGGAGACACCCATTGGGTTACGGCAAATAGCACAGAATCCTGCATTATAGGGGAGAAGGGCGTTCCTCATGTTATTTGTGATCGGGGCAGCCATGTGAAGCAGCTAAGATCCCCCGGGCATCTATTTACCTGTGACGATGGGACTTATCTTAGCCCAGACAGTGTTTGTAACCATCAGTTAGATTGGTTGGGAGGGGAAGATGAGAACAACTGCACAATGTTACATACAACGTACCGATGTCGAGATGGACAGATCATATCGATATTTAAGTACTGTGACTTTCATCAAAACTGTCGGGATGGCAGTGACGAGAACACTTGTATTCACCCAGATTGTTCCTGGTCTCAGCACCGGTGTACGAACGGTCAGTGCATCCTGAAAGAACAACGATGTGATCACAAAGTACAGTGTTTTGACGGCTCCGACGAGGAGTTCTGCGATTGGGGATTGCACTGCCAGGGTTATTTATGCCCTGTCGTTGGATGCGTTCCGCTGAACAATGTGCAGGATTTACAACCAGATTGCCCAGATGCCAGTCAAGCCGATGAAGACCGCAACAGTGTTGATCATAAGAGACAAAATTACTTCGTTGAACAAAATAATCAAATGATTTTGCAGGAAAACTGGGATAGTGAATGTCCCGGGCACATTGATCACCAGAGATGTCACCCCGAGCACGTCAAATGTTTCCCTCGTCATAAAGCCTGTATCTATGATCATGACGAGTATGGAGATTTACGATATTGCAGAAATGGCGCACACCTACGCCATTGCGAGTCGTTTGAATGCCTCGGATTGTTCAAATGTCCGAGATCATATTGTGTGCCTTTTAATAAAGTTTGTGATGGCATTCAAGACTGTGTAGATGGTACAGATGAAATTAGCTGTTCGAATCAGAATTGCCCTGGGAAATATCGTTGTGGCAATACCTCTCAATGCATCTCCTTGGGAGATATATGTGACAAAAGAGAGAACTGTAAGCCAAACGGGATGGACGAACAATTCTGCGATCTCCAGTCATTCTACTGCCCGGATAACTGTATTTGCCAGGTATATTCCATATCCTGTCATGACATCTATCAGTTGCCATACATCAGAATATCTTCGAATGTACGCGTGCTTGAACTCGACCAGAATGAGCTGCTTCTGAATACCTCAACATTCGAGAAATTTTCGTACTTAGCTGTTCTAGTTCTCTCTAACGGTAGGTTAGAAGACATCTCATTCCATCTATTCGCAAGTTTATCAAATTTAATATATCTCGATCTTAGATACAACAAACTGAGTAAATTGGGCCAAGGTACTTTCGATGGACTAGGTAACTTACAGACCTTGAAACTTGAGGGAAATCCTCTCTCCTTTGTAGAGAAGGGAACATTTGGGGGTCTGTCGTCTCTACCTAAGTTGAATCTTAGTGGACTAATGATAAACGAACTTACTGACTATGTATTCTATGGTCTACTGCAGATGAAACAATTGGACATGTCCAACAATGGAATACGTGTAATTAAACAGTATGCATTCGCTTCAATCTCTCGATTAGACACGCTAATGTTAGAAGGAAATCCACTAGATAAGACAGCAGCCGAATTATTCGGTTCTCTAGATGTTGATACCATGCGGACTGATTCCTACCGATTTTGTTGTTTTGCCGGGGGGAATGTTAAAGACTGTCAGCCAGATGTCGACGTATATTCCTCCTGTTCTGATCTCCTCGCCAATGACTTCGTTCAAATAATAGTTTGGATGTTTGGAGTATTAGCATCAGTGGGAAACGTATCTGTTATTTGTTGGCGTTTGTTGATCAAGATAAATAACCCCCAGTCCGTGTTCGTTTTGCATTTAAGTATATCGGACACATTGATGGGGGTATACCTAATCTGTCTAGCTACGGTGGACACGCGCTACAGGGGCGATTACATTTTGCACGATGAAGAATGGCGCGAGAGTGGGTTCTGTCAATCCCTTGGAGCGATAGCCACAATTTCCTGTGAAATGTCGATATTCGTGATGTTTTGCATAGCCCTCGATCGAACCAAACGTCTCTTATATCCATTTGGTAGAATCCAGTTCACAATGAAAACAGCTTGGATCGCTGTGATCTTAGGGTGGCTTTGTTCTTCAACAGTTGGAGTACTGCCTTTCTTAATACCGTCTTACTTCGGCAATTACTACGGGCGAAACGCGGTTTGTCTACCGTTCAATTTCGCCGAGCCGAGCGGAAACGGCTGGGAATTCGCTGCAGTTGTCTTTGTAGGCCTGAATACGACGGTACTCGCGTTTATTATCATCATGTACACGATGATATATTTTGACGTGAAAAAAACACAGGCGAACGCTGGGCGAGGAGATCGTTCAGATCTGGAAGTAGCGCGACGTCTCTCACTCGTTATTATGTCCAATGTTGTCTGCTTTATCCCTACTATAATCGCTAACATTCTTGCAATATTGGGATATCCAGTAAATAGGGATATAGCCTCTGTTCTGACAACTGTTATTTTACCTGTTAACTCAGCAATCAATCCGTATTTATTCACCTTCAGCACCTGTCGTGCCAGACGGGGACAACGTTAGAGTACTAAGGGCGAAAACAAAGCAAGCTGAAATTAATATCACTCTCTTCACCTAAACAGCTGAATAATTGCACAAATGCCGTGGTGATATTTTCCCAAATCATCAATATGCTGGTTCTAGATCTGATATTGGAGTCAAAGCAATGAATCTGAAGATAACAGATACCTCTCTGGCAAACTGAATTTTGTATTATTTCTTTATACTTGCACATTATATTCAAGGTAACATTAACGTAATCATAACCCACTTACCAATCTTTTTCACGGCAACAAACGTTTACTTTGGCGAAACAACAATAACTTACTTTTCTAAGATACTCAATGTTATAATTTTGGTCACGAAGCAATGCATTTACAAATCCAATTTTTTCAAAAATCGATCACTGTCAATCTTGGCCATTCAAAATATTATCAAACAAAGGTACTCGATCGAAAAATTTATCTCATTAAAACAGTCACCTCTTGATGAGTTCAATAAAACCTGGGAACCATGGCTCGGTGGAGCATCCGGCGATTGAGTACACGTACACATGCATAATATATTCTTCTTTATTATATGTACATGTATAAGTGTACTAATAGTTTATTTGGTTAGAGTTTAATCTCATGGATAGAGAGAGAAATATATGTTTCACCATTACAATAGAGATGTGAACGGCTAGGGTCGGTATGAAAATCATGTTCCACTATATTGGGATGGCGAAACAATCTATGTATATGTAGCTCTAAATGCTTAAACAGTCGCAGAATCATGTCTGCAACATAGTGTGTAAGAGTTTGTGTCTGTGGGAGTGAATGTCGGAAGTACGATATATTCTAAAACGCCACCATATTATCCACCAAATGGCGAGATGTCAATATTTCTTTTGGTAACAAAAATATCATTAAAAAAATGACGTATTCATTTGTTAAATAACGGAATACAATAGCATCAGTACGAATACGGCATTGTATATAGATTACTGACAGGTGATATGTTATAGAACTCTTGTAGAATTCTGATTTGGGTATGTTGTTGGACAAAGATCAAGGAAACGGGAATCCGTCTGTTGTGTAACAAATTATCAATAATATAACCTCAGAATCAATCGAGTTCTCGATGTTTTATTCATCTGTGGACTTTTAGACTTTTTTCCTATACCCTACTGTTGTTTCGAAGACTATTAAAATGGGAAAACAGCTGACATCAATAATCAATTATGCCATAATGCAAGACGTTATAATGATGTTTATAATTAACACTGGTTTCAAAACACTTCATTTCTAAATAAACACGTGATGGCAACCGCACCTTTCTGGGTAGTTCGAGAAATATTACATCTTCTCATGTGTATTATTTATAAATGTGTATCCATGTATTCACCAATGTGTACATCATAGTCAAATACTATAGATTATGGGATATATACACGTTTGCGAGTTGCAGAAATTCATTTCGTACCAATGGAATAAATAAATATCACACATTTTATTGTATTCACTTTCGATATTACCTGTCAGTTCCAAATAATACGTCAATCACACTTGTATAGACATGTCTGATCAGAAATTGAGCGAGTAACCCGCTTCTGTAGAGAGTGTTAAGTCTGAGAATTGTCCAATATTTATCCACACGCTATAAATTTTTAATAAATCTTTGTCATATAGAGTTGCTATTATGATATCCTAGTCGATAACTTCAATTCCAATAGAATATGGTAGCTTGTTGTATTTATGAAATTGGATCAGGTAACATATTGTCTCGATGTATATATAGTTTGTCTTTTCATATAGTTATGAAAGGTATAATGATACTATGTGCCTACTAGATAACAAATATAACTGTTTTATATTCTAAACGATTTTTCTGGTCTGTTCTGAATATTATCTTCACTAATTTGAGATCGTTTTGGTCATGTATTCATTGAAATAATTCGATCTGGGTTACAAATATGTGTCCAAATATTGTCAACACTGCAATGTCTCATGCAACAATGTTCAGAACTTTGTTATCTGAGAAGTTGGTGGCTTTTTGGTTACGCCTCAGTTTCAGGGAGGGTCGTAACGTTCCATACACCCGGGGAAAATCTGAATAACGAATTTATTATCCCTCGACCCTTTTTATCTAAAAGCAAAAATATTGGATAAAGGTATATCATTTCGAACCAACGGTACAACGGACGACTTCACGAGCTATTTCGGTCACGATACTGTCCGCATTTTGCTAGTGCACTGCGAGAGACGCGCCGCAACACATCAGTCCATTTGTATCTGTTTCGTTCGGAATCCGAGTTTTAATTTTTGGAACAACTGACACCTTTCGGTGAGTTATATATCGGACACTTAGGTGAAAATGATGCACTATGACTTTATTCCGTTAAATTTTGACGAGTGAGCTACAGGTATTCCATAATTATTGAAATATTGTCAGCTGAACTTTTGAAGTGAGAGCATCGTTTTTTATCGCACGTGAGCTCTTTTTTATATACCCCGAGTAGCAAGATATCACTCGAGGTGTATGATTTTATACAACCCGACCTTTTAACCAATCACAATTCCGATATTGAATACGAATTTGCTTGTGGGATAATAAGATTTAATATTACTTCATAATATTTAATCTCTGTCGAAAGAGGTTCCTGTTTCTCTCTCGTACACACCTTGACATAGGAACAGCGTGTATTACCGTGTTTGTAAATAAATATCTACATGTTTTAAGTTGCGTAAAAGCCAAATACTGACCGCAAGGTAATGGTCATTCTCTATATAATTACATCAAACATGCTACTAGCTAATAACTGAGACTGTGTATCATATATGCGTCTATCTATATGGTACAAATGTGTTTAAGATGTTAATGTCGCTACGATTATTATTTTGTTTTTTCGAACACATTCCTTAATGGACGTAAAGTGCAAATGAATTGAATTGAACTGACCTGCAGAATTTTCGATATGATTTTTTTCAAAATGTCAAGTTTTCTCGAAGTCGCGATTATCCAAATTGCAAGGGGATATCCTTCTCCTCCCCATAGAAATTTGAACGATTGAATTGCGATGGTAATGATGTAGAAATGTTGTCAGATCGAGAAATACTACAAGAAAAATCAGGACACAATCTTCGAAAAGTCACTGAGAAATAAACGTTTGAACATACGGCAAAAACGATCAATGAGTATGGATCATTAAAATGATCAAGGATTATCGATCAGTAAAATGTCATATCTTCGGCCCTCCTGGAGAATTTTATTTTATACCTTATGACATTCATTGATAAGATGGGTTCTGGCACTGATAAATGCATCTTTTAATTATTAAACAACTTGAAATGTACTCCCAAGTTTGCGGACCTATATGAAGTAGCGGCGTTATATTAACTGACAAACATTACCTTTATACTACGTATCATTCCACCTCACGATTCTCTCGCACGGCTAAACAAATAGAAAAACAAATCGGGAGAGAACGTTTGTTTTTTTTATCATAAAATGACATCGTTTTTCAATATTTTCTCTCGTTTTATCGTCATTTATTCAGGATCAATCGTTTTAATTATGGAGATAAAGATACAAATATGGCGATAATCCAGATGAAAAGTACACGTCATATGAATTGAATGCACTAAACAACTCGAACTGCTGATATACATGTATCTAACCTCCATCTAATAATTAGTCCGTTCCGTTCGTCTGGTAAATGCGCAGACGATGCCATTCATATCCTTCGAGCGCATAAATCATACATAAATATTTGATTCAGTTCCTTCTCTTTCAAAGTAGTGAGGAACTGTCCACCAATTTTATTTCAATCACTCGCTTTTTACATTGAGGAAACATTTTTTTCTGTCATATTTGTCGAATATCACATATATCGCCAAATTTGAGTGTATGGTTTTATTTATGGTACATCCATAATAGACTACTGGGTGATGTTCTACTTCTAACGTCAGTAAGATTGTACAAAAAGATTGTTATTTTTGTTATCACGATTAATGTTTCTTTCATAACCTTTTTCTGAATTAATTGTAATAATCTTGATATAATATTGTATACTAGAATTGAGTAGTTTTGTTCTTGGTTACTGCTGTGTTGTGTTTATTTGGTAAATTCACCAAATATCTAACAGATGTCGTTTTCATTTATTGTGTAGCGAAAGTGATATGACTTATTGGTAGAACGTATATCTTAATTCCATTTCACGTTTATGTAATAAACCACATTTAAACAAAACACTAATCTGATGTGTGTTTTCATTTCAAGCTTCATTTGAACATAAATAGTTAAGTTCTATGGTTAGTCAGAGCGACTATCAATAAAATATGTAAAACAATAAAACATGTAAACGAAGACCACGTACATGCGTGCACAGCTATGTACTATTATAGAGGACCGCACTGCGGTGGTCTAATGGTTAGAGCGTCGGCCTCGTAAGCGGTAGGTACTGGGTTCGATCCCAGGCCGGGTCATACCTAAGACTTGAAAAATGGAACTTGTTGCTCCCTCGCTTACGCTCAGCATTAAGATGATAGAACAAGGACTGGTTCGCTCGGTGCCAGTATAATGTGACTGAGTGGGGTGTCATGTCTGCCTACGGCATGATATTTCAGTGGGACAGCACTATAAAATGGCAGCATTATATCTGCTCTGTTACAAGTAGGTGCCCCTGTCCCTCCCCCTCCCCTCCCTTCCCTTCCCCGTCGTAATATAGCTGAAAAAATGTTGAAAGCGACGTTAAACCCTATTCACTCACTCACTCACCCTACTATTATAGAGAGGTATGGAATTTTCCATCAAAACTTTATAGATTGCATAGAGCTAAAAGTCAGTAATATCAGTTTGGAAGAGATAAGATTTATAGCTCTGGAAATATTTCAGCATAACAATCACAGTCATTTGCATGCTGACATCATCAATACAAGCGCCTAGACAGTCACTCAATTCAGCCGTCGTCCATAAATGAATTTCCACGTCCATAAACTTAATACCCAATTCGTATAACAGCACCAAATCAAACAACCCAAATTATTATGATAAGCATGCCGTGGTCACAAACTAGAGTCTCGGCTACAATGGTTGGTGCATAGGTAAAAATTTAGAAACGCTGACAGATCAAAGTCTTTGGGTCAAATGCCATCTTGACAAAACATTTCGGGTCGCTTTGACCCAACTATTTTGGGTAGGTCACGTCTTTACCTAATTCTTCTGACAGTGTAATTGTAACGTTTATTGTGCTACCGTGTTGGACAGTAGTGATGTGTGCTATTTCCTTCATTTCGTCTACATCCATATATGGTGAGTATGCTTTTACTGTAGTTCTACTCTTTCACGCTAGCATATCGTCTTTAAAAAAAACAAGATCCCAGTTATTATGGACAATTATGGACAACGTCATCAAGAAATAAATGTTTGAGCCTTGAGGTATATTATGGTTACATGTGCTCACAAATTCGGGTTATTTTCGGCTTTTAGCTCAGTCTTGCTGTCCTATAATTATATTGACCCCATACACTGTATCCGAACTGCACTGAAGACGTTTGGTCGCAATGTCAGTTCAACAAATATACTTTATTTAGAAAAGCAAAAGTACATTATTTTATACCACTTATATACCTAGATGATAATATCATTGAATTCCTTTAACGTTACTACCATTAAACTTAAAATTCAATCTTTTCCGATACTGATGTATCTAGTGGCGGCGCCTTAGGTGGGGTTAGGGGAAATAAAAGCACCTTGAACCCCCCCATAAAACTGATTATTTCTTTCAAACTATGGATCAAACACTGGATACAGTGCATGCTCTGTTTTACCGAGCTCCGCTCTGACCAAATTCATCTATCACATTCCCTATGTGTGTTTCAGTCTGAACTCGGGATGATGGACAATACAACAGGTACATTACTGAACTCGGGATGATGGACTATACAACAGGTACATTACTGAACTCGGGATGATGGACAATACAACAGGTACATTACTGAACTCGGGACGATGGACTATACAACAGGTACATTACTGAACTCGGGACGATGGACAATACAACAGGTACATTACTGAACTCGGGATGATGGACTATACAACAGGTACATTACTGAACTCGGGATGATGGACTATACAACAGGTACATTACTGAACTCGGGATGATGGACTATACAACAGGTACATTATAATCATACGTGTGGAATTACTTAGAAATGAGATGCCCTCTTAACTCACAGAGTGAGAATATCAATTGCGTGAATCAGTACTCGAAACTTTAGTCAACACGCATTTTATCACAAAGGGCGAACACAGAAACAAAGACGTGTACGGTTCGTCGATGAATAATCAAAATAGAATGAGTAGTATTATCCACGAGTACACACGTGGAAGTGTTCTGCTCGAAAGCTAAAACGCAATCAAATGAAAATACATTTAGTATTCCAAAACGATTGTTTGGACGAGAAGTTCTTGGAAACGACCTAAATAAAAATGGAATAATATATCTCGTGTCTCCTGGTAGAATATTACTGCATGTTGAAATAATGATAATGTTTGCAAACAGGACAGTGAAATTTATATCATACAGATATTGAATTATTATATTCATTCTGATGTTTGTTAAGATGATACCGCGCTGGGTTGTAATTCGATGCTTCTTCATTTCATTATTCTGGTATGTGGATAAATAGCACCACTGATCATTCAAGGTAGTTAATGCGGGAGCATGTTGTAAAAGTCCAGGCCATACTTTACTTCGGTCAAACCCCGCTGAAACGCGTTGCAATGGATACTAGCCAGCCTTTACAGTAAAATTAAACAAGTTGTTTATTGCCTTGAACTGTTTTAAATTGTATTAATAGGTATATATTAATAGATAAGAAATAAAGCTACACAAAATGTAGAGTTTTGAGCTAAACCGGTTTCGTCCATTTTATTGACATTTCAATGGCAATAAGATATGCAAGTGCCAGAGTGTAATTCCTACAAGGCTCCAAGAGATTGCAGTTCCTGTAGCGAATTTATTCCACGTCAAAATACATCAATGGAGAAACTTGTAAAACAGGATTATACACCACCACGCGCCTCCACTCAACATTGCTCAAGTTTGGTGATACATATGGCGCGCTGCTAGCATTATACAAGTCTGGCGTGCAACAAATTTGTCGTTACGTCACGTGTGCCTAATTCCGCTTCACCTGGGTCAAGAGAATTGTGAACTGATATAGTTCAAGATTTTCAACTCAGACCCTTTTATATAATCGTATATGTTAAATCAAAGCGTGACTGAGATACGACATTCTCTAGATAACGACAAATCTGAAGAAAATCGTATGGATTACAAGCGTCTGGTCAGTCATTCATAATTCAGCCGTCGTCCATTAGAGAATATCCGCGTCCATAATCCAAAGACCTATTCCATATTCCATATAACAGTATTAGCACCAAATTCAAAAAGACAAACATAGTATACATAAACATAGGCTTGTTTCCTGCAAGAGAGAAGCGGTCAACAGTTTTCAATGATGCCGGCAAGACATCATGATGTTCCAAAGATATCAAATCCGTATCACTGAACTGTATTCTTAATCCATAATATTCGTTGTAAAGTCATCTAAAGAATGATGTATCTCAGTCACGCTTTGATTGCGACTGTTCATATGAGTGCCATGAGGATCTTGAAGTACATGGGTTCATACGGTCCCTAGCCCCGGGTTAAGCGAAATTAGACACAAGTTACGAAACGTAACGCCATAGATCTTGCACGCTACCCTCATATTTTGCTATCAGCATGCGATATGTATCGCCAAATTTGAGAAACTTTGAGTGGAGGCGCTTGGTGGTGTAGCCCTGTTTTATAAGTTTCTGCAATAATATTTTGTGAAGTTGATTAAAATCGTCACATTTAACACAGGATCTAGCAAATGCTACTAGGCGTGATATGTATACGCCATATGCAGGTCCCACTGGAATATTACTGTCCAGAAAGGGATAGCTTACGATGTCGAAATTGTAATCATCTCTTTTGTCATACAGTCGACGAGAGAGAAGGCCCGCTTCATTTTTATAGAGATATAGGTCTAAATACGATGTGCCCGTAGGGTTATCTGTAGTTTCCTTCAAATCCAGTGAAGGTGGATATATATCCTTCACTGCGTCATTTATATATCGATTATCCACAGCGAGAAGATCGTCTATATAGCGTTTGGTGAATGAGAAGGAACGGGCTTTGAATGGATCGGTTTGCTAATACTGTAATATGGAAAATGGAATAGGTCTGTGGATTATGGACGCGGATATTCTCTAATGGACGACGGCTGGATTATGAATGACGGACTAGACGCTTGTAATTTGAAAGCGCCCGCATATAGCCATATTCATAAGAGAACAGATATAGGTCAGCCAATAGGGGCGCACAATTAGTATCCACTGGAGTACCCACTGTACGAATACAATCAGCGATACATGTACGGGTTTGATATTTCCAGTATCATGATGGCTTAGTGACATTTTTGACTTTTTGATTCTCTTTTTGTATTTGGTGCTAACGCAGTTACATAAATTAGGTCTTAGATTATGAACGCGGAAATTCTCTAATGGACAACGACTGAAAAATTGATGGCGGACTAGACGGACTGTTCTGTAGTTACAAAAACAAGACAGTATAGTCCAAGAGCTAGCTATAGCACTTTTGATTGTATGTCGGAGGCCAAAGGTTTGAGCATGTTTGAGCAGGTTTGAGCATGTTTGAGCAGGTTTGAGCAAGTTTGAGCATGTTTGAGCAGGTTTGAGCATGTTTTCTAGAGCTGAATTTTGTGCTGAGTATGAAAATACTCGTCTTGGTGGTTAAAGCTGCTGCATTTTGGATAAAAATGCGACTTTTTGATTTTGTTTTTCACCACAGCTTCAACGAAATTGAGAAAACGAATGTATAATTATCAAATATTTAACTGAGCCTCCATATTTGGCTCCAAATTGAAGGTGCTGAACTGGTCCAAGCATACACTTGAGAAAAATCCATATGTAATTGATCACATTGCTCTGCCGCGATTTTTTCGTCCAAAATGAGGTTAAAGTGACCCAAATCCATAAAACATATCGCTAGAATTATCTCGCTGATATCCGTATTTCTATGGGTAGGATATTTGCATGCATTCAGAAAACGGTCTACAACCATTGGACATTCAGCAATACAAATATGACTATGATCACCCGATTCTTTTGGCAAAATACGCCATAAAGTTACCCTACCACCTGTTTCGGCAGAATATGCTGAATGAAAATTTTGCTCCAAAGAGACGGTGATTTGGCGGCAAAATCTGGCTAAAATTCGCGAATAGAGAGCTGCAAATTCAACAACCTGTATTTGGGCCATGATATATCAAACGATGCAACTTATGCCTCAATGGCCATTATACTGACGTCACGGTAACGTCATGGATTCCAATCATCATTCAACATATTGTTTTCTCGGAATTTTTCAGACTGTCAGACCGATTCCCTACGTTGCATACATCTTCCATATGTTGTGTGACTTTGCTGTGCTAATATACCATAGCTAATAATCGACTGATGTACTGAAGAAAACAAACGTGTCTGTTGCAGTAGAGAAATGAACAGAACAATGAGAAGAACTGAACGCGCAAGGAAAACAGAAAGTTTTTATAAGCCAGACAGCATAATAGTGAACACTGATGATTTATTGAGTAAATAATACGTTTAACATTTTGAGCTCAGTATCACAATGACGTGAAATGGCAAAGATATGAAAACATTCTGAAATGTAAGTTATGTACTGATCGACATGTATGCCGCTCTCCTACATTGTAGTTTTTATTGTAGAATGTTGTAGGTGTTGTACGCAGATACCTAAGTCTATGTATAAACACATTATGCCTCTGAGCTCGATGATAGGTTTTGGATGTCGCAGCCTGACATGTAAAATTGTCCCACCCTTCTCAAAACCAAGACACGCATCTCTAGACCCCTCCGCTAATTGTGAGTAAAATTACAATTTCCGTTACCAGCTAGGTATTATGGTCGCTTTCAACTCACTATAATACTATAAAAATAACGGTGTATTATACTTGAAAATGGACTCCAAAATCCAATATGATGTCAAATATGACCGCCATATCTCTTGAAATTACGGATTTCCCACAAGTCACAGCATATACAATCAAAGATCTGTATGAAAATTCACGTTCGAAACTGAAAGGTATATGAGGTAAATTAGTGTGCATACTGTAGCAACATAGCGTTGAATATGGCATAATTGAGGAATTCTACAACAATTAATTATAGATAAATTCTGAAAGGCGTCAACGAAGAATCTTGAATAATGTTTTTTTAATGGGTTTTTTTCTCCCCAATTTTGAATTTTACTATCATTTTTAATCTGAAGAGTGAGCAAATAGATACAACGTAGGATCAAGGTCTTTGACTATGATGGAAGAGCCTTCAGTTTTGATAAATTTGCACAATCAACTAAGAATAATGTCTTTATCTGTACAAGCAATATGGAACAGCAGGATTTTAATGAACCCACAGGGCTGTCATTTTGAATTCGACCATCATATTTCGATTTTGTGGATAGGAAAATAACTTTGAATTAGGCATACGATGTTAGGCTATGCATAGATACAGCTCGGGTTTGATAAATTTGGACAATGACCTGAGAATAAAGCCTTGAAGTAAACGAGCCGCATGAAAAATGATTTTAGATGTCTCCATATGTCGGGCATTTGGAATTTGACCATCAAATCTTCGGAATAAACTTTAGATTCAAAATAGAAGTAAGATGTTTGACTATGCTTAGAGATCTAACTGTTCTGATATATTAGCGCAATAATCTAAGAATAGTGACTTGAACTATACGAGCAAGATGAAAAGTATGATTTGACAGTCAGTTTGAATATCGGCAAATAGATTAAAAATGAGCGTAATCGGTTTGAAACATTTGCACATTGAGCTAAGAATAATGCCTTGAACAAAACGAGTAACATGGAAAAAATATGGGCGCCATTTAGAATTTGACATCAAATCTTGATACGTAAATAGATTCAAAATTGCTATGCTTGGATATCTCTCACTTTTGATCAATTTGCAGAATGAGCTAAGAAAAATGCCCTTAGCTATAGAATCAGGATAAAAAATCAGACATTGTTGGTACAATCACGCGGTCTTTCCCTTCTTACTGCAAATAAGTAAATACCTGGTCGGGGGCCGCTTTGGTCGCGACCATTGTTTTGGTCGCTTTACACGCACAGACACGTTTTTTCACATTGCTTGTTACTACCTTATAGTTTTTTATTGCGTTTTGTTTCTAACAAACTTGCCTATATTGGTAAGCGGCAGCTGTTAAGCAAATTTTTTCATCGATCCGAAAATGGTAGTTGAACTGTGTTTAGAAAATTGTCCCTGGAGTCCAAAGGGAATGAATGGAGAAAGTTGAGCTTAGGAATTGGTCCCATACTTACATTTGTATTAGGAATTACGGGATCACTGTCAACGAAAGAACTCATTCTTGGAACCACCAGGAAACCAGCTGGAAGTCCGTGCCTATTGTGGTTCAAGAGTTAACTGCCACCACGGGATGCCTCGAGTGACAACGCCCATTGAATAGATGAAATCAACAAATTGTTTTTCTAATATCTCTAAACCTGTCAAAGCTATATTCATGGGCAAATACATATATATATTCCCTCAATCATGCCTAAAAACAGTGATGTTTGGACGCAAAATTTGAATAAATCAGAAATGACTAATTATATCCTGATCTTTCTGGTATCTTTTTATGGGTTCCACTGATGTTCTGTTACGTCATGTAATGACCTACATCCATGTGCAAATTTCAAGCTAGATTTCCTAACAGTTTTCAAGTTATGGCGTTGTAGTCAGAAAACTGTCGGTGGCCATATCTAAAAAACAGGGTCAAGGTCAGGTTGAAAATTCAGTGACGTCTTACATGTGTTATGGGGAACAAATGTGCTAAATTACAGATTCCTGAAAGCTGTAGTTTTCGCAAAAAACCATACACCCTTTTTTACGTTGTACGATATTCAAGGTCAAGGTCATATCAGATCGTTTTATAATTAGCGGAAAAAGAGAGTCAATATTGTGCTCACTATTGTGACATTGTTTCTTCACTGTCAGCGCGTTAGTTTTCCAGAAAATGGAAGCCGCATTGTCGATATTTGGATGCTTACCACTTCAAAGGTCAAGGTCAAGGTCGAGTTCTGAGACAAGTGGCGAAATTGTGACGTCATGTAGGTCACGTGACCTTATATTTAGGCTGATCGCATTAGCCGTTTAAGATTTGATCACCAAAATTTGTACTCATATAGAGACGCTCCTGGAGGTCAAAGGTCAAATTTAAGGTCACATTCTTTTCGTTCATCAACGTGTTCATTAATCCTAGGAGAATCAATGCCCTAGCTTATTTCCTTATAAAATGACCGTTTTTGAAAACGATCAAAGGGGAGATAACTACTCGTTATTGTTACGTAACTTTTTGAAAGACAGACCATAGGTTGGTCATGTATATGATTTACCAACCCTCCCGTTTCTTGAAGATCTGTTTTTTGTTTTGGCTGCACTCTGTTAAAAAGCAGAACGCCTTCAGGGAAGAGAACTCAATATCAGCAGTAGTGACCTACTTATTTTGTCGATTCATTTTGTTGCAAATACATTTATGCTCGAGATAGACTAGGTCAGAGAATGAGCTCAGTTTGCTGGGAAAGACAAACACAATACCCAGAAATCTGGTTAGGTCATTTATTTAAATGACAATGGTTATAATCATTAATTCAAATGACAAATCATTAATTCAAATGACAAATGATAAAATAGCAGGGGCATGGAGAACACATATGAATTATGTGAATTATGTGTTACCAACTGCAGTGATAGAACATGCCCCCAATTAGCAAATAATGTAAATGTTGTTATACCAGCAAAGGTGGGGAGCATAAAGGGCTTCCTGTGACAAAATGTCACAAGACAGAGAATTGAGGGAGGGTAGGGAGGGTTTTTCTGTAGCAAACTGGAGAAACCAAATCCATCACTGACATTTTCCAGAAACAAATTCCAGGTAGCCGAGGAAACACCGACCTCGTGTTACAAAGTTGGAGAGTCTAATCTAAGGGCGATAACTTACAATCAACAGTTACAATAAAACTATAATCATGTCAACATAAGAAAACGACCTTGTTGATCCTCACATAAACTTAATTATGATAATCCTAATTTCCTTTTATGCTCGAGATAGACTAGGTCAGAGAATGAGCTCAGTTTGCTGGGAAAGACAAACACAATACCCAGAAATCTGGTTAGGTCATTTATTCAAATGACAATGGTTATAATCATTAATTCAAATGACAAATCAGTAATTCAAATGACAAATGATAAAATAGCAGGGGCATGGAGAACACATATGAATTATGTGAATTATGTGTTACCAAATGCAGTGATAGAACATGCCCCCAATTAGCAAATAATGTAAATGTTGTTATACCAGCAAAGGTGGGGAGCATAAAGGGCCACAGATAACAGTGGAGTAAAAGATGGAACTGTTATCACCCAACCGAAGTCTCTGACCTAGCCCTTACAGTATTTAACACAAAACAGTAGGATGAGTAGATATCACTGGCCTCTTAATAGTTGGTTTGATAACCTGAGAATGGCAGCAACTGGCTAGCGCTAACTGAAGTAATGACTTTGACTACAAATGTTTACATCTTCATGAGCAGATCAATGGTAATATAGCAGCCAACTATATCAAGACTGCAATTGCATGAAATAATACAATCAGGTACATGTAGTTTATTTTGCACAGGGTGTATAGCAAGACAGATTGACTCAAACAAATATAAAGGGAACTTATTTTCCCAAATTAGCATGTAAATCAATAAAAGATAGCATGAAAGAACATGGGCAATCTATTACTATGCGTCCATGGATGGTGGAATATTACCTTACCAATCTTTAGACTGAAAATGAAAGAAATATGCATAAGTGTGCCTGAAGGTAGGGGCACAGAAATCCACATCAGCCAAGTACGGTACTGGAAGAACAAATACCATTCAGGGCAGCATAAAATACCTGTCATATAGTGAAGAACCATATTAATACAATAAATATATAGCACGAGAAAGGTTCATGGGCCTGTCAGGAAATTTTTTATTTCATTTCTTTTCTTTATTTATTTCAATTAAAGAATACAACTGGCACTGGAAGAGTCCCGGTTACCCTCCTAAAAATGAGTAATATCCATCACTTCTCAGACATTCCCCCACAAAACATTGAACTGCCAGCCAGTTAAATTGTATGGCGGATAAAAACAAAGAAGATCCTCAAGGTTGTCAATTGTCCAAGGGAAGGTTAGGATTAAGCCTCACCTTCTCAAGAATAATCTTTGAAATAAAGTTGACAAAAGGAAGTCAATATGATTGTTGTATAATACATAATACAGGAATTCACATATACCAGTATCTGTGTGTGATGGAGCTCACTGGTAAAAGACCTGAAAGTGATAGTAATGATAGTTAGTACTGGATTCACAAGCCTGGGGATGATAGGATGAGGTAGGATTTCCTCTCTGAAATAGACAATGCATGAGGAATTCTTAAAGATAAAAGTGTTTTACAACGTCCATATTTACGCTTCCCCATGGAAAGCACTGCTACTGCAAACAGACTGGTGGTCTATAAAGTAACACACAAAAAAAACTTAGAAACAAACTAATACAATATAATAACCTGGGATACAGTATATCAGAAGGACCAGTGATTCCACCAAATTAAGCTGCAGATGATATGTACAGACATGTAACAGGCGCCCCTCAACCCTCTGTCACACTGCACTACAGAGAGAACAATCTTTGGGATCACCTACATTAATAATAGAAAACTCACTGAGAAAAACCTGGAAGTAATAATTAAAGGAAAGGAGTTAACACAGGATCAGCAAGCATAGAGATGCTGAGAGCAGGCAACCATTTCTGTCTGTGAGTATGAAATCATAATGGAATAAGAAACTATCAGGGTCTGAAATAGCAGCATGATCAGATATGTCTGATGAAAAAACGTATCTCGCCTATGTTCAAAGAATAAAGTTCGACCAAACTCTGGGAATTGACTGAGAATTTGAACATGTTGAATTAGCTTATCTCAAGACTCTGAACGGTAATATAGACAATATCAAACATGCTGGTAGCTTCAGAGGAAATTCAGGCTGAAGAAAGTTCTGCACAATGCTGTCTGTTGTGTTGTCAAACCTGGTCATGGACATACCTGTATAGAATTGGAAGAAAAAAATAAAAAGTTAAGTACTAGTTACTCCTGTAAGGAAAGCTGTCTCATCAATGCAAGAACAAGAGCACCTGACTCAACCAAAACAACTAGAGTCTAGGCACATATCATTTCAACCCTTCTAGAGGTCTGGTCTGAAAATATTAAAGTGCCAGTGCAGTCCCCAATGACAAGAGTTATAGAGAGATTACACTGTAAATCACACTCCAGCAGGGTCTGAAGTAGCGGTCAGATATGAGATATATCTGATCAATATCTGGTTCTGTCAGATCAAAAGTTATCCTGTCCAAGTTCATATGTTAGATATAAAAAAAAATTGAAATTTTCTTAAATATTTATAGACCCTGCTCGAGTATAATGGAGGCCATCTGAATATGATGTTGAGACAAAACATAGGTGATGGTTTCACACTTCTCCTACAATATGAATAGAAAGGAACAAGTCAATTATATGTACTGAAATTAGAGCAGTCAATGCGGGCCTCCTGAAAAGTAGAATGTATTACGACCATACACTAAATATATACACAAAGTAAATTCAGTTCAAGTCACTATGCCTGGTATAGCTGGATTTCTGACAAGCTTAATGTTTATCTATACTGAAATGTGAGCAGTCAATGCTGACCTCATGAGAAATAGAATGTATTATGACCATAATCACACACTAAATATATACACCAAGTAAATTCAGTTCAAGTCACTATGATATAACTGGATTTTTGACAAGCTTTGTATGTTCATGTATACTGAATTGATGAGCAGTCAATGCTGACCTCATGAGAAGTAGAATGTATTATGGCCATGATCGCACACTAAATATAAAGTGTCACCAAGTAAATTCAGTTCAAGTCAGTATGCTATAGCTGGATTTCTGACAAGTTGTATGTTCATGTCTACTGAATTGTGAGCAGTCAATGCTGACCTCCTGAGCAGCAGAATGTATTATAACGATGATATAACTGGCTTTCTGACAAGCTTAGTTTGTTCATGTATACTGAAATGTGAGCAGTCAATGCTGACCTCATGAGAATGTATTATGACCCTGATCATACACTAAATATATATACACCAAGTAAATTCAGTTCGAGTCACTGTGATACAGCTGGATTTCAGAGATACACGTAGGCAATGATGCACAGTGTATCTGAGTGATGATAGATAGAGCATACAAAATCGTTGGTAAATTCTGGCTCGTAAAAATCCATGTTAACGTTGGTAATATGTATACCACTTGGTAGAACAAGTAAATCAGCAAAAGCAGCAGGACTCTAGCTTGATGGACTATTCTGGAGTTGATGAAGAAGGAATGATGGATATTCCAGTCGATGATAGGTCTCCATCTCATGAATATACAATGGAGCAGAGGGTCCAAAACAGGATAGGAGTGACTGGACAGCGGAATGGGATAAAAAATCATCTGGGCTTCCCAACATCCAAAATCGTCCGCAGACACAACAGGATCTGTAATTATAGAGATATAACGCAGTATCCACATTCTGGGCATGCGATTCATTTCCTGATGTCCTGGATTCATGAATTCAGGATTGAACAGTAATGTCTAAATGGTAACTAGACAAGGTAGATACAGAGCACTTGAGAAACAATCTGTATGTTCAGGCCCTGGACCTTCTGTCTTTAAAACAGCTATGAATGAGAGTCACTACTCTGAGTGTAGCAAGTGGGTCAACCTCCCGTATTTACAACCACAAGTGGCACTACTGTGAGTGTGACAAATAAGGGTCAACCTAAGAGCAGCAAATTGTGTCAACACTGTGACAAATTGGGTCTTCCTCATATAAACTGGATAAATGTCATATACTGTGAAAAAATCAGATCATAATATAAGGCCACCCACAATATTTTCTAGGGTTGCCTGTTCACATATGTGAAAAGGTTACATAAGGAAGTTTTAGATTTGATAGGATAGGATAGGATTTCACAAAATTGTGTTAAAACATGAAATCACAAACAATAGGGTCAACGTGCCCAAGTGTCTTATCGATTCATACAGTGCAATGGCAAAAGGGGTCAACCTCCCCTGTAATAAATAGTGACAAATGGGGTCAACCTCCCCTGCAATTACACTGGGGTCAACCTCCCCAGGAATCACAGTCACTAAATCATACCATGTACAGTCACTATGTACCATGGTAACAAGGGGCCAATCTCCCCTGTAAAATAGCCATGTTGTACAATGTACAGTGGCCAAGGCAGGGTTGGAGATAAGGGAAAAGAATTTGATCAGAGATCATTATTAAAAGCTTTGAATTTGATCAGCAAAATATTTATCCATGTTTTATCACTATGGAATTTGGATTGGTTAGTGTCCAAATTTGATTAGTTATTGCTGATCACTGTCCCTTATTTCCATACCTGCAAGGGGTCAACCTCCCCTTGAACAAATAGTGACAAATGGGGTCAACCTCCCCAGCAATTACAATTAGCTGTGTACAATGTACATTAGCAAATGGGGTCAACCTCCCCTGTAATCGCAATCAATTAAAATATGCCATGCCAGAAATGCCTCTGAAATTTTAGGTGCTTCAGTTTAAAAGTGTGCAAATTCTCACAAATATCTTCATGTAAGTTGAATTTAGCTAAGTTTTTAACAAATTCACAGCCACTCACCATGATTTTGAAATTAGTCTCTTAGATATTTTAAGAATAGAGATTTAGAGCTCACAAAGCACCGAATTTGCCATGTATAAGTGCATGACAATTCATAATTATAAATAGTGAACAAAGGCTAATGGGCAACCTACCCTAGGTTTAGAAACCATGTATATTATGATATTAACTGCTTCCACTGGAAGACCATTTCTCTTCCAAAAACATTGCAGTGATTAATTTTATTAAAATAAAAAAATCATGAAAAGTCAATTCCCAAAATTATGACAAATGTCTTAGGGTCTGTGGCAAATCGCTCAACTGATATATCAGCCCAATCAATCAATGTTAACAAGCAGTAGTATGATGAACATGGCCACTAAGTGTGAGAAATAGACCGATATGTACTCAAGTGCATGCTCGAATTGGAATGTTGCATAATGCATGCTTATAGTGCACACCAGCACTGTGAGTATAGTTCAATGACTTTCCATGCTTACCATTGGAATTTATGTCAACAATTGATGGTCCATCAAGGTGCAGCTTTTAATGAAAGTCTCCATAAGCATATTAATAGTACACACTCTGACACGAGATTTAAAGTATGAAAAGGAAAAGTCTGAAGAGTGTATAAATTCTATCAAACAGTTTGATTCTAAAACAGCATCAATAGTAATGATAGTACGGTGAATTGTACAATTATAGGACACTATGAAAATTCAAATGTTTACAAATTAATTTCTTATTTACTGAATTTCATTATACATAACCAAAATATGGAAATAATTTCAGACTAATGTGATCACCTTGTGATTCACAAATATAGGCTGATAATCAGTGACAACCGTATAAGGGCTAGCATCCAAGCTAATAACATTGATAAAATTGACTGGAATTTAGGCTAAATATAAATTGCGACACAGTAACGAGTGAGTTGAATTCGCACAAAACCATGATAAATGTGGACCCCATTTGATTTTGAACCACCCGACGAACTCACCCAGTTTACGGATATGCAGGGGACATCCCACGCTTCATCCAACAACGCATCCCAGCATATCTTGCAAAGAGTGTCTACTAGTGTAGTCATTACACATTCGTAACACCAGTCGGGTCCTTGATGTGTGGATCCGAAAGGCCAACAGGTCCTCAGTGGTTGTCATGAGTCAGGGGCCAGATTTCGACTGTTCAACGACACCCACGTTCGGCGCGACCTCGTGACCCAGATTGTCCGAATCTGTGGGACTGGAAAAACTTAAACGTGACGTTCCCTACATTTCTGTAGCAAACTGGAGAAACCAAATCCATCACTGACATTTTCCAGAAACAAATTCCAGGTAGCCGAGGAAACACCGACCACGTGTTACAAAGTTGGAGAGTCTAATCTAAGGGCGATAACTCACAATCAACAGTTACAATAAAACTATAATCATGTCAACATAAGAAAGCGACCTTGTTGATCCTCACATAAACTTAATTATGGTAACCCTAATTTCCTTTCAAACGCTTACATTATACGCCTCAAGCGCGTCCTCCCCTTTGCTTCATCAATATTCGCAGAAGAGTATTGAAGTTTAACTTTACAAGCCAATAGCTCATAAGGTCAAGGTCAAGGTCAAAATCATGACCGTCGAGAACAGACTTGAAGTGACTTCTACGCATGAACCAAATATTAGGGCTGTAGATCAAGCACTTTGTTAGATATTAAGCAGTTGGATAGAATAATAATAATCCGTACAATAAAGTAGGTCTATCCATTGGAAATGGAAAGACCTAATTATGATTATCAGATGACTCCATATAACCGCCATTTTGAATTTTTACAGCACTTCTTAATCTTGGAGAGAAGCAAATAGACTCAAAATGGGCGTAAGATGTTAAGCTATGCTCAGATATCTCTCAGTTTTGGTAACTTTTCACAATGAGCTGATGAGATAATCCCTTGAATTATACGAACAACATGAAAAAGAATGATTTTCAGATGAATCCATATGGCTGCGATTTCGAATTTGACCATCAGATCTTGTACTTAGGAATATGTAAATAGATTCAAAATAGAGATAAGATGTTCTGTTTTGCTTCAAGACCCCTCAGTTTTGATAAATGTGCACAGCGAGCAAAGAATAATGTTTTGAGCTATACAAAAAACACAAAAATGTGATTTTCAGATCACCCACATGTCCGTCATTCTACATTAAACCATATTTTAAGCAGAAAATGATGTAAATATATTCAAAATATGCGTAAGGCCATAGGCTCTGATATGAGATACCTCGGTGTTAGCAAATTTGCACACTCAGCTAAGTATAACCCCTTATTAAAAAACCACGGTAAAAAGTATGGTAAAATACCACGGGTCTTTTGGGACAGGTAATTAGCATACAAATTACCGTGGTAATTACCATGCAAATTACCGTGGTAATTACCATACAAATTACCGTGGTAATTACCATACAAATTACCGTGGTAATTACCATACAAATACCATGGTTCACCACGGTTCGTTGTATGGTAAACCACGGTAAACTTTACCATACAGTCTTTTACCATGGGTTCACCATAAATTACCATGGATTTTCATGGTTCAGCCTGGAATACCATGGTTCACCACGGTTCCCTTTTTATTGTTGTATGGTAAACCACGGTAAACTTTACCATACAATCTTTTATCTCGGATTTACCATACATCACCACACAGAACCGTGGTTTACCATACTTTACCTATAGTAATGTATGGTAAGCCACGGTTTTTTTTATAAGGGATACATTTTAGGTGAACAAGTTTGAACTAGTTTGAATTAAAGCATGGCGGTTAATCACTAGAATTTCGAAAATGGTCTCAAAATTAGCCCAATATAATGTTCTAAATTCTTGCGAAGTCTTGGCTCTGAATTTTTAATCGTTCAGATGATACCGCGAAAAGTCCAAAAGAGCGCTAACTTTCCATACCCTCTATCGACAAGGCTAGAAAGGGTTTACCCAGACTACTTCAACCTCAGGAAAAAATATTTGGCACCAACAATTTTCTCAATCGGGAAGGTTCAATCTATAAGAAAATGCATGTTACAAATAATCTACAAAAAACACTCTGCATTAAGAAGCCAAACTGTGATGTAAAGCTAATAATTGGGCATGTTAATCGCCAATATGTTTTTTTTTTACTTTATAAATCACTAATAAATGTATTATATTGTCTGTCTTAAAGCTTTCAGTTTTTCTTTTACGTAGAAGCTTGCTCCTTTTTCTGCCACAAAAGGACATCCAATTATTACATTTCAACAGAAACAGTTGTATTGAGTTAAATATATCAGTTCAAAAACCAGCAAATAAAGAAAAATAAATGATTTTTTTTTTTAGAATGACGTTTGGAGTTCCTGACGTTAACGTGACGTCAGTATGACGGTAAGTGAGATATAACTTACATCGTTTGATACAGCAGTATCCAGATACGGGTTGTTGAAGTTTTCAGCTCCCTATTTGCGATGATGAGCCAGATAGTGGGACCTAATCGTAGTCTCTGCAAAAAGACAAACACATTTTCTCGATTCTGCCGAAAATGGTGGGTAGGGTAACTTTCGGGCAAATTTCGTCCCAGCAGTCGGGTAACCATGGTCATATTTGGTATTGCTGAATGCCCAATGGCTGTCGTCAGTTTTCTGTATGCAAGAAAATAACCTACTCGTTGCGATAAAGATATCAGCGAGATAATTCTAGAGATACGGTTTATAGATTTGATCAATTTTAACCTCGTTTTGGACGAAATAATCGCGAGAGACCAAGGTAATCTATTACATATGGCTTTTTCCTAAGTGTATGCTTGGACCAGTCCGGCATCTTCAATTCGGAGCCACATATAAAGGCGCAGTTAAATATTTGGCAATTATACATTCGTTTTGTCAATTTCGTTAACAATTTGGTCGAAAAATCGCGTTTTTCGTCTCCAATACAGCGGCTTGACCACCAAGACGCGCATTTTCAGAATCAGCACAAAATTCTGATCTAGAAAACATTGTCAAACCTTTTGGTCTCCGACGTACAATTAAAAGTGCCCTAGCTCTTGGATTAGTAAGTTTTCAACCCCCCACAACAAAATATCTGTAACAGGGGTGGTTACGATATAAATGTAACGCAGAGTCTTGGATGTATAAATGCAGATATGAAAGTATTTATCCACAAATAAGCAGTCCAACATAAAATATACACAACAATCGGTTTTCCAGATACAGTAAGTTTAGGAATCCAAAACTATAACGCAGTGTCCGTACAGAGTTTGTTTATCCAGAAAACTAAATATAATGACAGCACGTCAAGTAGTATACGAAGATATGACAATGAACCAACATGGCAGATGGACACGAAAACAAGACACAGAACAAGATATACAAGGTTGACCAAACATATAGGTAAGAATATAGAAGAAGCCATAAATAAAAACATGTGTCCGATCCACATATCCGTTCAACAATCAGACCTCACGCAGTGTTTCCTCTTAGTGGTCTAGCATTACTCTTTTGTCAGCCGATTAATTTCAATTAACAAAAGACGAATCAGTTCTCCGATGTATTGTTCAATATAATTGTTAGCTAAAGAGAAAATCTTAAAAGTTATTTATGAAGGAATATGATAGAATTATGATATAAGTTGAATTAAAGTTTAATAAGAAATGTTGAATAAATAAAGGTAGTGGAAGCTCTGTCACATATTATCAAATTCATTCGCCAATACAAGATGACTTGGCCTTACACACGCTTTGTTTCATCTGTATTCCTAAGAGAGTATCTTCGTTAACGGTTCAATCGCGAATTTTTCAATTTTCTCGCCGTCGTGATTTTCAACGTACGAGGGAATTGTTTCACTTCATAAAAATAATAAGAACGAATCGCGATCGCTTCGTGTGAATGTGTTTTTTATCCTGTCTGCAATCAGTTTTCTATCTGGAAAATATTCGCGAATAAACCCGTCTAATTCCAAGTTTTTTAAAATGAGATGTTAGTCTTATTCCGATGTACCTCGGGCTGTTTGAACACTACTATGATTAAGTACTCATCTGCCCAGTCTTTCATCTGTGAATCCTATCAATAATCATTTCGACTATAATCAAAATCCACCTCTGAAATGCTGTTGAACAAATTGTTTTATTTCCACTCAATGTCTTTTTATTGAAATACCTTAACGTACCAAAGCTAAGCTATCCAGGATCGGGGTCACCCAATGTGCTTTTGTTCTATTCCCCTTAATAAGTCTATCCTAACAACATACCATTTGGAATTGATGATATCTGTCCTAAGAAAGGTGTCTCCCTATTAATGAGGCGAATTGTTTTATGCACGACGGTTAAATAACGAATGTTGGACCTGCTTCTTAATCTTCAAAATGACCAAATTCACCTTGAACATCTATAACGCCTGATATTATGTCTGATTTAAATTCACCGATGAAAGACTGGTCAGGTGAGTACTTAATCATAGTTGTGTTCAATCGGAAACAGCCCGAGGTTCATCGGAATTAGACTAACATCTCATTTTAAAAAACTTGGAATTGCACGGTTTAATATAATTGTAGATTTTATTCGCGAATATTTTCCAGATAGAAAACAGATTGCAGGCAGGAGAACAAAAATATTCTCACGAAGCGATCGCGAAGCATTCTTCTTATTATTATTATGAAGAAAAACAATTCCCTCGTACGTTGTAAATCGCGACGGCGAGAAAATTGAAAAATCCGCGATTGAACCGTTAACGACATTTGAAGATACTCTCTTAGGAATACAGATGAAACAAAGAGTGTGTAAGGCCAAGTCATCTTGTATTGGCGAATGAATTTGATGATATGTGACAGAGCATCCACTACCTTTATTTATTCAACACTTCTTATTAAAATTTAATTCAACTTTATATCATAATTCTGTAACTTATAATATTCCTTCATCAATTCACCTTTAATATTTTCTCTTTAGCTAACAATTATACTGAACGATACATCGGAGAACTGATTCGTCTTTTGTTAATTGAAATTAATCGGCTGGCAAAAGAGTAATGCTAGACCACTAATTAACCCTACCTGGCCTGGGGGGGGAGGCGGGAAGTGCCCCTCCTAATGAACTTTTCTCTGTTACTCCGAAACGACAAAACCGAGGAGGCTGAAACTTGGTGACTTTTAAGCGAATCATATTGGGGTCATTTTGAGCCTATTTTGATTTACCCCCGGGCAGAGGATCATGGGTAAATTCAAAATGGCGCCCATGTGGTATCAGCGAAAGTCGTGTTTTTCACCCTTTTCGCTCCATTTCTTCACATTTTCCTTGCCTAAAAGGCCTTGACAGTATTTTTTTATGCAAAACTAATTATTCTATATTTTATTTGATTTTTTTCGAGAGAAAAATCCGAAAAATAAAAATTTCGAAAAATCGACCCAAAAAGGCCGAAAAATGGCTTCCGAGAAGATGACGTCACTGTGACGTCATCATGGCGGCCATCTTGAATTATTTTACATTTCCCGGTAGAGCTTGAACCCAAGATACTGTGTGGTAAGTTTTAGCGCTTTAGCATTAGCGGTAGAGAAAATATATAGGGGGGGCACTTTCCGCCCCCCCCCCCCAGGCTGCGATATACCCCAAATCGCCCAGGCCAGATAGGGTTAAGAGGAAAACACTGCGTGAGGTCTGATTGTTGAACGGATATGTGGATCGGACACATGTTTTAATACTGTTCTTATTTAATAGCTTCTTTTATATTGTTACATATATTTGTGAAACTTGCATTTCTAGTTCTATGTCTTGTATTCGTGTCCATCTGCCAGGTTGGTTCATTGTCATATCTTCGTATAAAACTTGATGTTCTGTCATTATGTTTAGTTTTCTGGATAACCAAACTCTGTATGTATAGTGCGTTATAGTTTTGGGTTCCCAAACTTACTCTATCTGGAAAATCGATTGTTGTGTATATTTTATGTTGGACTGCATATTTGTGGATAAACACCTTCATATCTGGATTTACATCCAAGACTGCGTTACATTTATATCGTAACCACCCCTGTTACATATATTTTGTTGTGCTGGGTTGAAAACTTACTAGTCCAAGAGCTAGGGCACTTTTAATTGTACGTCAGAGACCGAACGGTTTGACATTGTATTGTAACGTCATTCGTGGTTAAGTTCAACCGCCGAGTGTATTCTAGCTCTTCAAGCCGGAATACAATAATAATATATAACAGGCTACTAGTAACACAGTGACTACTGAACAGAGATAACAAAGAGGTGAAATAGTTTAAAGAAATAACAATATAATTTTATTGATAAAACGCGAATACCTTTCTCAAATCGCGAGTAATTTTAGAGAAATAGGATAAATTGAAATATCTGTTGGCACTTGGTATCCCGCATCTTGTCATCTGGAACTATGGATTAAAAGATAGAATTACTGGAAATATGTAGGCGCCACGACCTGGCATAGCCTTTACTGCCAGATTATCTGCTGCTTAGCGTCGGGTACTATACACTAATTTTGGTAACGTGATAGCATCAGGTGCCACATATAGTCAGAATTCATGTATTGAATGGTTCCACCGCAGCTTGGTGTATTAACCGAACAGGTTTTATTCAGCATCAGTGATATAGCACCAGATGCCTCAACTTCAGATGGGGGGATTAGCATTGGGTGCTTTAATCAGTGTTTGTACAGGATTAAGAGTGCCATGATTTGAAGTTCGCGCCGGCTATTTATACTCTCGCCTCATGAATATTTATCTCCGCCTATTGCCATGTGCAGCGAACGAAAACGAGGCTCACCAACAACAACATCTCGGCTGTTGCGGAAATCGGTCATTCTGCCAATAAACTGCTTCAAATCGTACAGATTTCTCCTGTGTTATAATGCGTAGCATTACCTAAACATATCGGTAACAACGTAAGAAACCCTTTATGCCTCTTCTGTATGATTTTCCTTCGGTTTTGTAAGCCAAAGTTCCGATAACGAAAACGGGGGTTTTGATCATGCTGTAACAACAACAACAAAATAACAACAACATAACGTTGTGACATACGACAGTGTACCGACTCGCTACATTGCCCCCACCTAAGACATATTTGGTCACCAAATACGCACCTTACATGTCCCACCGGAACTTCTGGAACTGAACAAGAACAAGAATAATGTAAGAGTAACCATGGTTTCTGTTTCTCAGAATATAAATTTTATCCAATAGTAATTCAGACACTGTAATCATAGTAAACATAATTCTGTTCAATGACATTTCATACCGACTATTCAATTCAAAAACATATCACGTTAACAGTAGACATAATTCAATTCAATATTATTTTACAATATTATTTCACGTCAGCAGACTCTTCAATGATTCACTTCATTATATGAATTCATTTCAATATATTCACTGAAAATTTATGGCCACACCATCTCCGATTTTTCCAAACAAAGTACAAAGTTCAGGAACAATAACATATATCATTTTTTTTCTTCTTTTTTTTTAGTGAAATTCTAATTTGCAAATTCCAACCGTCCACATGTTCATTTTATCAATCCTCATTGATCAGAGCAATACGTTGAAGCATCAAATTTGTAAAGCCCGGTAAACGGTAGTAGTCTACTTCACACAACAGCTCATACAGGTACCGCCTCTCCCTCGGCAGCTTCGCGGACACATAACCGGCACCATTACGCAGGTAATTCAGTATATGTCGGAAATGTGCCGGTTCCCTGTCGAGGAAGTATACTGGATACTGACCTTTCTTCTCCACAGCGGGGAATGCATAAACAGGATTAACTAACAGTCCCAAGAGAGAGGTGGGAACCGCCATCAAGGTGCCCTGGCTGGTCTCGAAGCGAGTTCCACCCACATTGAGTATCACCCTGGTCTCTTGCGGGATCTTCAATATGTCCACAAGCGTTCTTCGGATGGTAACTTGCCTTGCCTGCTCGAGCACAAAGTCAGCCGTGTCCTTCACCTTCTTCATAGGCTCCGCGCCAATCTCAACTTGCAGACTATTGCCAGAGAACCCTGGAGCAACCAAACTCGCTTCCGCCTTCCTCTCCCTCATCGTCATCCTGAGTGGTGGGAGCTTTATCCCATGTTGAGTTAGTACAGTCAACATATAGCACATTATCCACTGGTGTGGGATGGTACGTAACCTTATCATTACTTGCTGCAGTGGGAGGTGGAGCAGATGTGTCCACTCTCCTAGCCTCGGTTGGTTGCCTAATGCGGGTGTTGGGTGTGCCTTCCCTCTTACGGTTTACATCAGTTTGGGCTGCAGTTGGGGTCCGGCGATCTGTCTCAAACTTCTGCATCGAAATCTTTGAAGCTCTTTTTCTGCCTCCTCCCCAGTGATACCACTTGTCCTTCAAAATAGCTGCAGAATACTGCCCGGGCAGCTGTAATGCGGACTGTTACTCCGAACAAAAATCCGTCGACACTTGTTACACCTCCAGTCAAAACCAGAGTGTTGCTCTATAGCATGCCCGCGAGCCGCATATGGATGTGGAATTCAGAGTCGGTGCATATCTTGCATACCGAGACTGTGTCTTTTTTCTGCAATTACCAGAATTAGGACATTATACAAAGTCAACCATTAATCAATCAATCATTATTTCAAATCATATATCATATTCAACTATCATAGTGTTTCATATAAGACACCCTAATGTTCCTCAACTTCATCGGCTTGTTCAGTGATAGTGGAAATCACCAAACTTTTCCGGTCTCTTACTGTTATTCCGAGATCGCCTGTTGTCTTGGAGTATCATGTCATTGGTAACATCGTTACCATAGCTACCAGGGGGTTCAATGTCATCCTCCAAACAGTCTGCAGTTGTATCATGCTCATCAATGTCGGTGTCAATTGTACTTTCAGGGGATGTTTCTCTAGTTGCTTCCACTGAAACAATTATGGGTTCACACGAGGGCTCTACTCTCCCGAGTCACCGGTTTAACCCAGGTAGGTTTATTATCACCCAGGTAAGTCTTAAGTCTGTCATGATGCACTATCCTGGATCTCGAGTTTGCTGTCTCTTGTACTCTGTATGTCACATCTCTCAGTCTTTTTGTGACTGTATAAGAACCATGCCATGGTCTCTGCAATTTTGGGCTTATTCCTTTCTTTCGACTCGGCTGTACTGCCAGACTCCATCGCCTTAATTGTACAGATTGTGATTTATCTTATTGTCATAAAGTTTCTTCATTTTGTCACTAGATATCTTGAGATGGTCTCTAGCCATCTCATGAATGACTTCCATGTGATTTGACAAGTCATATGCATATACTGTTTCTAATTTCTCTTCTTCTGCTTCCTTTTCAGGATCGCCTAACATAATATCTATGGGAAGACTAATTTCCCTACCCAACATCATACTACAGGGGGTCACGCCTGTTGACTCATGCACAGACGACCTATAGGCCATCATGACCAATGGTAAATACTTGTCCCAGTCCCGCCGATGGGACGAAACAAAGGATGCAAGCATATTCTCAATAGTCTGGTTCATGCGCTCGACCATTCCGTCAGCTTGTGGTCTCAAGGGTGTGGTTCTAGTTTTGGTTGTTTCTAGTGTACACATCTCTCGAAACACTCGAGACTCAAAGTTCGTCCCTTGGTCAGAGTGTATCTGTCCCGGGACCCCAAAAACCGACGCCATCCTCTCTACCAATTGTTCGGCTTACTGATTTAGCATTGAAATTGCTTCCATCCACTTGGTGAAATAGTTACCAACGACTAACATGTATCGATTTCCATCTGCAGTGAGAGGGAAAGATCCCATGACATCGACTGCCAGACGATCCATAGCAACTCCAACAAGATATTGCTTCATGGGTGGTTTTGGTTTGTTCTTCGGTCTCTTTTGCGAAGCACAAACGTCACATATTCTACAATAATGTTCGACGTCCGATCTCAATCCTTGCCAAACAAATCTATTCCTGACTTTACCGAGTGTTTTCTTCACACCAAGGTGATCTGCAGTTGGGGAACAACTTCCCTCAATGATTTAGAGGGTACCACCTGCCATCTAATGCAATCCCCCTTAGCATTTTTCCAACGCCTATATAGTACACCATCTTTTAAGAACAGGGATTCCCATCTAGCCCAGTAAAATTTTACTGCAGCATATAGAAGGGAAATGGCGGACCATGCGGGTCGTTCATTGGATTCTTTCCATTTGGGGATAGGACTTATCGTGCTATCTTCTCTCTGAAGTTTAGCGATCTCTTCAAGGGAGATCATTCTCTTTGTTTTCTCTGGGCCGGTCTGGTCCAGAGTTGCTGCCCCTGTCTTGGGCTTTTTCCTACTAACTCTGCACGGAGCTAGATTTTCACCACAGTCACAGTTATTTGGAATATAATTCTTCTGACTTCGCTTTTGATCTTTTCCTTCGACACGTTCACAGTAGCCACACTCAAGACTCGGAACACGGTCTTCGAGAAAGTATGCGGAGAGCGTCTCCAGCCACCGTGCTATCTGCCCCTCCGGGCTTTTGAAGTTCAACAGCCACCTTAATCCAACATAGCCAGACCTCACTACAAATGGTCTGCTATATAAGTAATGGTGGAATCGTTTGACAGCCGGTACTACGACAAGTAACTCTCGTCTAGTTACACAGTATTGTCGTTCAGCCTTGGAGAGGGATTTGCTATAATAGCTAATCACCTTTTCCTCTCCAGTCTGAACCTGTGACAAAATTGCCCCTATTGCAAAATTACTGGCATCGGTGTCAATAACAAATTCTCCATTGGTGGTGGGGTATGATAATATTGGCGCTGAAGTAAGTGCTACCTGTAAACGCTCAAAGGCTTGTTCACGTTCTTCCGTCCAAACATATGGGCGACCAGTTTCAGTCAACTGGTGAATATTATCAAACGACTTGATGTAACGTCTGTAATATGAGCATAAACCAATATAGCTTCTTATCTCTTTCACGTTTCTAGGTGCCGATCATTCTTGGACAGTTTTTATTTTGTCAGGGATCAGTGGCCACACCTTGGCCACTCACAATATGTCCTAAAAATTTTGCCTCTCTCTGGAATAGGATACATTTTTCAGGACTCAATTTCAAATTTGCATCCTTCAAGCGTTGGAGTACTTCCATAACATTCTTCATTGCTTCTGCAAACGTTCTGCCAAAAACTAAAATGTCATCTATGCACACAATGCAGGTGTTAAATGGGAGGCCATGTAAAACACGCTCCATCAATCGCTCAAATGTGGCCGGGCTATTGGAATGTCCCATCGGCATAACATTGAACTCGTAAAACCCACCACTTCCAGTACAGAATGCCGTCTTAGGCTTGTCTTTTTCCGCCATCCCCACCTGCCAAAACCTGCTTTTCAAGTCGAGGCTACAGAACAACATAGCTCCTGACAAGGAGTCTAAAGCATCGTCAATTCTTGGCAAGGGATGGGAATCTTTTATTGTCAAATCATTAATGATTCTATAATCCAAAGAAACCCTCACATCACCCGATTTCTTCTTCACCAGAACAATCGGTGAAGCCCATGGGCTGAAGGAAGGCTGTATTAACCCTCTTTCCAACATTGCATGAATTTCTTTTTCGGCTTATGCCTTCTTGGCCAATGGAATTTTCCTAGGGTTCTGTTTCACTGGTCTTGCATTGCCAGTATTTATCTCGTGCTCCACAAGTGCGGTATAGCCCATGTCATTACTATCTCTGGAAAATT
Organism: Hanleya hanleyi; assembly: GCA_036873755.1. NCBI lineage: Eukaryota > Metazoa > Mollusca > Polyplacophora > Lepidopleurida > Hanleyidae > Hanleya > Hanleya hanleyi. The sequence goes on from JAVTVY010031173.1 coordinate 69,407, forward strand.
TCCCTTGAAACTTGTTCAGCATAGCTGCCAACTCAGTTTTCTGAGTTTCATCTAAGCGTTCTGAACTTTTTTCAAATAAGTCTATCTAGTGATCCGGAACCGGGGATTTCGCTTCCTTATCGAGGTTAACTTTGTGATTGTCATGGTCATCAGCGACATGGCATATATCACCTAGTATTTCTTCGACATGCTCACATGTGGCCACTATGGTATTCTGATAAATAGTTAAACAACTGTCTGCAGGGTTAATGATTCTCAGTGGAATCACTGCTTTCGAGGGGTCTATCGAAGCTTTGGCGACTAATAACCCACTCTTTTGCAGAAACTTATCCGCAGTCTCGACCATACATTGATCAGCACCGTACATGACATCAACTGGCCTTCCTGGCACGATCACCTCAGTGCCACCGGACACTACACTTTCACAAACAGCTATAATTTCATTTACGTGTCGGTAACAGGGTACTGTCTCACAGGGTACTGTACTGTACTTGGCTGAACATCGCAATCATGTTTCCTTAAGAAATCCAGACCTAGGATTTCCTGATTCTCTATGTTTGCAAGAACAAAATCATGTTCAACATCACACTTCCCTAAATGAACAATGACAGAAACTTTTTCATCAAATGAGGCTACTTCACCTGTAGCTGTAACCAGCCTGCCATTAACAGGTGACACAACTGGGCGCATTGAAGGTGGTATGTTCTCAAAGAAATCTGTACGCAATATACTAATACAAGCACCAGTGTCTACTAACATGGCAACAGGCACATTATGTACATTCACAGCAACAAACAGACCCTCACCACTAGGCGAGAAGGTAATAAGGTTCATGTTGAGCCCTACTGAGTCAGCCTTGTCTGGGCCCCTGAACATGGCTCGGTCAAGTTTCCCTGGTCATGTGACCTTCGATCTCGTGGAGCATTACTTTCATTCCCAGAATTTCTCTGGTTGGACCATGGCTTACTATCCTGCCTGTTATTCTGAGAATAATTCTGCCCATGGTTATTCCTTTGCTGGCCTTCAAGAAAGGTTTTTGACCAGATTCTGATTTCATTTCAGGCCCGACCTGTTCCATGCTACGTACTGAACGACCTCTGTGCCGATCAGCCAATCGATGAGTTTCCAACCTAACCGCCAGAGTTTCGGCTTCAATAATGGTCTTGGGTTGGGATTCACGTAGTCGAAAATCTGCATTAGGTAATGCATCAATGAAATGATTTGTGGCAAGGGTGTCAAAAAGACACCTACTACCCTCAGGATTAGCTTGTCGAGTAAGCTTTTTTTAATAGCTTGAGCCAGTTCAGGAATAGTTTCATCCTTACCCTTGATTTTACTCTTGTGCAATTGTGCTCTGAACATACCAGACCTATTTACAGAACCAAAACGGTTGTTCTATGCTTTAACCAAACAATCAAAATTTCTCCTATCTTCAGAACTCAATTCACTCAGGATTGCTCGTGCACGCCCCTTGAGGCTTCCAGCCAAATACAGAGCTTTGGTCTGATGATCCCATCTATTGATGTCAGACAAAAGTTCAAACTGATTTAAGGAAATCTTCCAGTTCTTCACCACCATCGTACGGCTGAGGTCTCAGACATGGCGTTTCGTTCTTAGAATATTCACCAGTCACTCCAGGTAGTGAATGGTGTAAGGGGGTAACTCTGTTTTGACCACTTCTGAAACAGGGGCAGTAAATGTGTGATTTACAGAACTGGGTGTCTGGATTGTGAGAACTTGGGGTGTGCTTGAAAGAAAATTGTTTTCTGAAGGAAAATTTTGTGTATCATCATTCTTTTGTTTATTTTCAGGCACTCCATTTGACAAAGATCCAGGCGGAATGTTATGACCATCAATTAATCCAAGCGGAGAGCTGTACGGGTTTTCTGCAGGAATCACAGGCTGCCCCCACCTGAGCTCAGGCTTTGGGGATTCATTTTCATGAAACCTGTTTTGACTTGTATCCACATGAACTGCACTATCAGATTTCCCATGACATGTATCCTGTTTGCCACAGACTTGGCTAAAGACAGGTGAAAACTCAGTCATTTATCTCTGTCCGTCACTCTGTCGGAAATCTCGGACATTTTCAGTTTGAATTCTCACTTTCTTCTGCAGCGTATTCATGTTTGCAAGATGTCAGTTCTCAAACTGCCCATGTAATTTTGCATATCATGCATCTGTTTGAAATAAAGTTTTCATCTGGATATTCTGCTCTCTTAGTACATTTTGCATTTCAAACATCTGCTGAATTATATCAGCAAGTATATTTCTTTCTTGTAAATGTGAAGCAGAGACTGTACCGCTATCTCCTTCTCCCTGACTACCTGGTTTGAAGGTGACAACATTAGAATCATCCATCTCCATCTTTAAACTATTTACCAATGTCCCTAAGATCAAAGTCACTGTGTTTTAATTATCCTGCACAGCTGCCACCAACGTAACGTCGTTCGTGGTTAAGTTCAACCGCCGAGTGTATTCTAGCTCATCGAATCGGAATACAATGATAATATTTAACAGCCTACTAGTAACACAGTGACTACTGAACAGAGAGAACAAAGAGGTGAAACAGTTTAAAGAAAAAAACAATATAATTTTATTGATGAAACGTGATGGGTGCATTCAGTGTTAGCACTGGGTGTCTCTAGTGTTCGCACCGGGTGCATTCAGTGAGGGATGCGCGTACAGTCTCTGCTTGAATTACTTGATTCACTCACCAGGTTTTGCTCCACACTGGCCTGAGACATGGCACCAGGTGCTTCTAATTTAGGAGAGAAATGAAAACACGACCTTCCTCTTTGAAGGATAATGAAGAGTGCCATGATTTGAAGTTCGCGCCTGCTATTTATACCCTTACAAGCGTCTAGTCCGTCATTCATAATCCAGCCGTCGTCCATTAGAGAATATCCGCGTCCATAATCCAAAGACCTATTCCATATTCCATATAACAGTATTAGCACCAAATTCAAAAACACAATCATTGTATACATAAACATAGGCTTGTTTCCTGCAAGAGAGAAGCGGTCAACAGTTTTCAATGATACCGGCAAGACATCATGATGTTCCAAAAATATCAAATCCGTATCGCTGATCAGTATTCTTAATCCATAATATTCGTTGTAAAGTCGTCATCTAAAGAATGATGTATCTCAGTCACGCTTTGATTGTGACTGTTCATATGAGTACCATGAGGATCTTGAAGTACATGGGTTCATACGGCCCCTAGCCCCGGTGTGACGGAAACGGTGGCCCCATGCATCCAGTGTCCTGGGGGGCACTCGCGTCTAGACGTAAGTGTCCCAAGACACTAAGATCTGGATTAATTGTCCGTCGGGCATTCAGGTCTGGATTTGGATGTCCTGGGACACTGGCTTCCAAGAGACGAACGTCCTAACCTGGAGCCCAGTGTCCGCCCCGATTATTACTTCCGATTTTCCATCCAGTTTACACGTGAACATGTTTACCAGAGAGTAGTATAGAAAGGGGAATTACGGCGTTATTGAACTACTTCCGACAGGTGGCGCCAACAGATCATTTCCGTCTGACCTTTGTGAAGTCACTTCCAGTTCCGGTCATGTGACATAAAGTGACCTTTGACCCTGCGCATGATTTCCGCTATTGTGCGCATTTCCACTATTGTGCACTTCCGATCACGTCACCGGAACCGGGAGTGACCTCACAAAGGTCAGCCGAAAGTGACCTGTTGACGTCACCGGTTGTAAGTAGGTCAATAACGCCCTAAGCCCCCCTCTCTCTCTTTCTCCCTCCTACTCAGGAGGTGAGTGAGGACGAAAATGAAATGAAAAAAAAACAAGATAATTTTAACAGAAAATCTTGAAATTTATGCTGAGAAATAGCCAGGTAAGACTGCATCACACCTAAGGGCTTTTCCTCGTGCCTTTGCGCCTGTTTGCTTGTCCGTTGGGAGCCTGTTCACTACAATGAAGAATACAACATATTGGCGAGCATACGTTACAACAAGTCAACACGAGAAATAACACGTTCTTCTGTTTCCACGAATGCAAGTCGCGATATGTAATTGTTCTATAAAGGTGTGGAAGCTGCCATTCAGTGGGGTAACTAGGCCACTACTTGTATTCTTTTAACGGCATATTCCGTGGGTCTTCCAAAGACGGGGTCAAATTTGCATGTTTTCTATATATCTTGGACTATTTTATGCAAACAGTTCCTTGTTTAACCCTACCAGGCCTGGGGGAGGGACATTCGCCACCCCCCCCCCCCTTCCAAACTTTCTGCGCAATCTCCGGAACGACAAAAACTTGAGAGCTGACACTCCGTGAATTTGTAGTTTATCATATTGGGGTCATTTGGAGTCTATTTACATAACCTCCCGAGCAGAGGATCACGGGTAAAATCACGGTTAATTTATCATGCATTTTTGTTTGGAAAAATTACATGAATAAAATTTTCGCAAAATTTGATCAAAAAATCGATTTACTCTGCTGTTTAAAACGGTGTAAACGTTTCCAAGAGTTTTGTTTGGTTTTCGTTGGAAAAAAAAGATAAAGTCAATTATGACAACGTTACTAGAAATGACAAAAATGTAAAGAAAACATGTGATAAACTAAAATCTGTTTGTAGAAAATAGGCGAAAATCAAGAACATCCCCAATGAATGCAGAAAATGTAATAAAAAAAATGAAAAAAAAAAATTATCGATGTCCCCTATGGGCCACCCTTATTCAATCTTGGATGGAATAGGCAAATATACCCGGTGTTTGTCACGAATACACCATTAGTTTGCGAGCGCCTTAGGTTGAACTACCGGTAATGTATACATATTAGCCATATATAAAGTCTACAAAATATATTAATTGCGGGTCACAAGGACTCACTTTTCGCATTTCTATGTAAATGGGTTATACCAAAAAAGAATAGTATCTCGCTCAAACAGTCAAAGATAAAACTCATAATAAATATATTCACTTTCAATGATCAAAACAACGGAATTTTGTTGGCATACTGCTACCAGATAATTCCCTTGAGCAGCTCGACGTATGGAACGTTCCTCAACATAACTAAGGAATATTCCTTACTATGTTAAGGAATTTCCTTAACATGCCACGGAATATTTCTTATTGAATTTTAAGGAATATTCCGCCGGTGTAATAGTCGGGGAATATTCTTTAAATTTTAAGAATTTTTTTTTTGCAGTGTACTCAATATAATCCATTAATTTCGCAGATGTGCCATATATGAATGCAGTAATCAGATGCATGTAGATGTCGTGGCAATTTTTATTTTGCATTTATGTTATGTTTTATTTATTTGATTATTTTTAATGCTACCAGATGCGCCCTTTTACGGTTAATGTGGAAACAAATTGAAAGTTATATTTTATGGTATGCAAACAAATGCCCCGATTCTACTTCAAGAACGGCGAGTCAGCTTGAAATGTCCGGAGAGATCGTTCAGGATATCCCGCATTCGGAAGATACGGACCCTGGGCATTATATTTGCATATCGTAAAATATTCCAATTTCGCCCTGACTATGCGAGGAGTCGTAATTAGTACCAACGGACAAGCGTGGTCAATTTAGAGTAACATTAATTGTAACAGTATAATAGAGATCTCCGACATGACAATTTCCTCAATATTTACTGATATCAGAAACGTGATATACATTTTCATTAGATATCTCAAGATCTCGTGTTTCTTTCTGATTTCGCAACATTCACAAAATCATATGCGTGCAAAAATTAACCCAGCGCGGAAAGAAGGATTCCTAGTACTTCTATACCGTGTTCTACGACATATTGAAGACGTACGGTGGCCCATATACGACCTGCTATTCTTCCAGTTTTGTATTATTTTTTTAGTTCTAGGTTTGCTTCCTTTGATTTAGTTTAGAAACTTTCCAGTCACCTAGGTGATATGGCTTTCACCTGGGTGAAAACGGGATTTCACCTGTGTTAAAACAGGTTTCCATCAGGGTGATAACGTTTGCGCCCAGGTGAAAACCTTTTTACCCCGGTGAAAACGAGAGGAGAGAAAGGAGTTGAAAGAATCCCCCCCACCCAAACTGAAAAAAAAATATATATATACCAAACTAAAATTAATAGCATGTCGTACCTGGGCCACCGTAAATATGTATATTGACTTAAATACATAAAATTATTTTTGTCTGAAATTTTTTTTTACATATTTAACAAAGATGCGACGATATAACTTTACAAGACGTACTAAAGCTGTACATGAGAAATGCAGAAAATCAAACACTTTCAACTGACCCCGACTAGGATCGAACCCACAGTCTTACCTTCTGCTGTACTGTCCACCGTCTATGCCTTTACCCACTGCACCACCGATTTGCTTGCCGAACCTCTGTTCAGAATTTCTAGTCTTTACTATTCCTTTAGTTTCATATATAGGTCAACCGGACTCTGAGGAATGCCGGACTCTGAGGACTTCCATAGCTGTGGAAGCGCCCATAGTCCGCCAGATGCCATGGTCCGGGCGGTATATATATATATGAGAAGGGACATTCCTGTCTAGATTTCAGTGACCCGGACACCAACGATATCAGGACCATGGTTTCTGCTGATAGGGGGACAACTGTTTCCGAGGGAGGGCTTTCGTATCTGGATCTGGGTGCCCTTCGGGCACCCAGATCCAGATACCATGGTCCCCGGACCCTCATATCTGGCGGACCACGGTTGCTTCCACACCGGGTTAAGCGGAATTAGACACAAGTTACGAAACGTAGCGCCATAGATCTTGCACGCTACGTTCGTATTTTGCTATCAGCATGCGATATGTATCGCCAAATTGAGAAACTTTGAGTGGAGGCGCTTGGTGGAATAGCCCTGTTTTATCAGTTTCTGCAACAATGTTTTGTGACGTTGATTAAAATCATCACATTTAACACAGGATCTAGCAAATGCTACTAAGCGAGATATGTATACGCCATATGCAGGTCCCACTGGAATATTACTATCCTGAAAGGGATAGTTTACGATGTCGAAATTGTAATCATCTCTTTTGTCATAAAGTCGACGAGAGAGAATGCCCGCTTCATTTTTATAGAGATAGAGATCTAAATAAGATGTGCCTGTAGGGCTATCTGTAGTTTCCTTCAAATCCAGTGAAGGTGGATATATATCTTTCACTGCGTCATTTATATAGCGATTATCCACAGCGAGAAGATCGTCTATATAGCGTTTGGTGAATGAGAAGGAACGGGCTTTGAATGGATCGGTTTTTGAAAGCGCCTGCATATAGTCATATTCATAAGAGAACAGATGAGTATTCCTCATGAATATTTATCTCCGCCTATTGCCATGTGCAGCGGACGAAAACGAGGCTCACCAACAACAACATCTCGGCTGTTGCGGAAATCGGTCATTCTGCCAATAAACTGCTTCAAATCGTACAGATTTCTCCTGTGTTATAAATGCGTAGCATTATCTAAACATATCAGTAACAACGTAATTCTTTATGCCGCATTTGCATGATTTTCCTTCGGTTTTGTAAGCCAAAGCTCCGACAACGAAAACGGGGGTTTTGATCATGCGGTAACAACAACAACAAAACAACAACAACATAATGTTGTAACATACGACTTTGTACCGATTCGCTACAGTATTCTCGATCAGAATTTTGTGCTGATTCTGAAAATGCGCGTCTTGGTGGTCAAACCGCTGTATTTGAGACGAAAAACGCGATTTTTCGACCATATTTTCAACGAAATTGATCAAACGAATGTATAATTGTCAAATATTTAACTGCGCCTCAATATTTGGAGTCGAATTGGAGGTGCCAGACTAGTCCAAGCATACACTTAGGAAAAAGCCATATGTAATTGATTAATATGTCCAAAATGAGGTTAAAATTGATCAAATTTATAAACCGTATCTCTAGAATTATCTTGCTGATATCTTTATCGCAACGAGTAGGTTATTTTCCTTCGGTTTTGTAAGCGGACCACGGTTGCTTCCACACCGGGTTAAGCGGAATTAGACACAAGTTACGAAACGTAGCGCCATAGATCTTGCACGCTACGTTCGTATTTTGCTATCAGCATGCGATATGTATCGCCAAATTTGAGAAACTTTGAGTGGAGGCGCTTGGTGGAATAGCCCTGTTTCATCAGTTTCTGCAACAATGTTTTGTGACGTTGATTAAAATCATCACATTTAACACAGGCGCAATAAGCGTAACAAAACACAGAGCCCGGAAGATGACCTCAAGTACAGAAATTTAAAAAACTCTGTGAGAAAATCTATTTTTCAAGCGAAAAAAGACTATTTTGACGGACTTATTGCAGAAAATCTAAACAAGCCTGAACAATTCTGGGCGACAGTAGAGAAACTTATACCATCGGATAAACGGGCTAACATTAAGGAACTGCGTCAGGAAAACCAAACGCTAACTGAAAATAAAAGTATAGCGAACACCCTCAATAAGTATTTCTCAACCATAGGCTCTAATGTTGCAGCTAAAGGAGGTGTTCGCTTTAGATGGATATTTTTCCCTTCAGAGTCGCTCTCTGCTACTCTATTGTCTCGCTCCGAGCCGGCCGGTAAATTGTGACGTAATGCTCAGGCATTCCCCAACTCTTTGTCAGACAGGCGAGGCCAGTCTAATGGGAAATTGTGGTTCATATTCTAGTACGGATAACATTGGCACATGCATAATCACTTGGGAAAGCAAGCGTCACCACTTGTTGAGGGTTATTTCCTTAATAAAGGCCTTAATCAGACAAGTTTAACCTTATAACTTTTCAATTCATAGTTGTACATTCCGATGCTTTAAGACGAAATTATATATGTGTAACAATTAATTTTTTGCTCTGCTGGATCATCAGAATATTCGAATACTGAACAAGTGGTCTGACTGTGTGTGTGGAGTTGGTTGTGTGCAATTCTATTCACGTATTAAAATAAAATAAGGGATTAGTACGTGCGTATAGGGGGTCGCTGTCTTTATTTCACGTCACTATTGCACTTTAATGTCGAAAATGCAGATGGGCGAAAAAAGGCAAAATGAAAAAAAAAATCGGGTAGGCCTATTTGGAGATTCGAACCAAACAGTTGGTTTTCTTTTAATCTGTAGTCCGACACTGTAACCATTCGGCCAAGCAGCTGTTACAATTATGAAGTTGAGGAATCATGTGCCGAATGGCGGTGAACTACACCCTTTCAGAGCATTGCAAGCGTTTTGACATATTTCAATATTATGAAAATATGACACCTTTAACCAAAACGATTTTTCAGTATTATTTTGAATCAAACCTACCGCATTTCGATATGTAAGACTCGTTTTGGTTAAAGGTGTCATATTTTATATATGAAGGGAATTCCCTTCAAGAATATCGCCAAAAATTGCAAAAACAAACAAATGCTTATTTTCTTATACTCGTAATATTTTTTTGACAAATCTCTTCTCGGTGAAAATTGAGGATATGAAAATTCAGTATTTTCTCTCCCCAGCTAATAACTTTTAAAGTATTCGAGAGGAAATTATATTTTCGGTTTATAAACGCAACACACTAAGGAAAAAAATACGGTCAAACCGAACACCTCCTTTAGCTCCAACTCAACGACTGATCCCGCTCAATGTTCATTGCCTACAGTTAATTCAATGTTTAAATTCTCGATACTATCTGTTAATGAAGTAGGCAAGTTACTTACTGGCCTTGATCCCCGAAAATCTGCAGGACTAGATGGACTCCATGCCAGATTAATCAAATTAGTCGCTGCTGAACTTTCATATCCGCTTCAGTATATTTATAATAGATCTCTGCCTGCTGGAGAGATTCCCACAGAATGGAAAGTAGCAAAAGTAACAGCAGTGTACAAAAGTCGATTAAAGACTGATCCTGGAAACTACAGACCCATATCCGTTATACCGGTAGTAATGAAGGTTTTTGAAAAACTTGTTCACCGGTAACTTTATCAATTTTTTGAACAAAATAACATCTTAAATTTACATCAATCAGGTTTTCGACCGAAACATTCTACTGCGACGGCCTTGATTGATGTAACAGATTATATCTACGAAAATATGGACAAAGGACTACTAACTGGTGCCATTTTCCTTGATCTGAAAAAAACTTTTGATACTATTGACCGATCTATTTTATTGCAAAAGCTTCACCAGGTGGGCGTTAAGGATGCCGAATTAAAATGGTTTGTATCGTACTTTGAAAATCGGTCCCAGATTGTTCATAACGTAACGTATTCTGATCCCATGGTAATTAACTATGGTGTCCCTCAGGGCACGATCTTAGGACCATTATTGTTCATTCTATACATTAATGATCTGCCCTCTACTGTAAAAAATAGTAAAATTGTTTTGTACGCGGATGATACAGCACTGTTTTTGCGGCTCGGACAACAGCAGAAATAGAGCTAGCTATGTCAGCAGATCTGATTAATATTACAACATGGCTACAGAACAACAAACTGACCCTCAACGTCTCAAAAACAATGAGCATGGTGATTGGATCACCACAACGAGTAGCTCTAGACGGAAAAATCAAACTCCACATGAACAATGAACAAATAGAGCAGTATGATTGTTTTAAATATCTTGGATTATATTTTGATTCACATCTGAACTGGAAAAGTCACATTGATAAAATGTGCAATAAAGTCTCGTCCCGCCTGGGTGTATTAAATAGAATAAGAAAATTCATAAATGACGATACTGCTATGAAAATATATGAGACCACCATACAGCCAATTATTGATTATGTTGATGTTGTGTGGGACAACGGCTCGAACGGTAATATTAGTCGAACCCAAAAGGCTATATGTAGAGCCGGTAGGATAATTTTAAAAGTGAAACCGAGAACTCCTTCTCAATTTGTTTTAAATGTTTTAAAATGGACTGATCTTACTCAAAGACCCCAATTTCATAAGGTATGCATGCATGTTATATAAATGTTTAAATGGTCTTGTACCTGATTATCTTTTAAACAGGTACACCTTTGTAAACGAAGTCCACAGGTATCAGACACGACAGATTTTTAATATTGTTCTTCCTCGCCCAAATACAACATTTTTAGACAAATCTTTTAAATACTCTGCTGCAAAAGCATGGAACGTTTTGCCTCTTGAAATCCGGAAATCTGCAACGTATGAAAGTTTTAAAAAATCCTGTGGGAAGTATTTGTTATCTATATAAGGAATCAATTTATCCACAACCCATGTGATATTATGTATTTATCTTTTTGCTATTTATATGCGGTTATATGTATATATATTTTTTTTTATAAATGTTGGCTAGTCATGATTGTCTGTATGATAGAGGGCTCCTTGGGAGAGCAGCCGTGAAGGCTGAAAGAACTACCCTCTTAAAATAAGTTAAATAAATAAATAAATAAATAAATAAATTTTCTTGCATCCAGAAAACTGACGACAGCCATTGTGCATTCAGCAATAACCAAATATGACCATGGTTACCCGACTGTTGGGGCGAAATTTGTCCTAAAGTTACCCTACCCACCATTCTCGGCAGAATCGAGAAAATGTGTTTGTCTTCTTTCAGAAACTACGGTTTGGCCCCACTATCTCATCGTCGCAAATAGAGAGCTGAAAACTTCAACAACCCGTATCTGGATACTGCTGTATCAAACGATGTAATTTATATCTCACTTACCGTCATACCGACGTCACGTTAACGTCAGGGCCTTCAAACGTCATTCTCAAAAATTTTCATTTATTTTATTTTTTTACTGTTTTTTTGAACGATATATTTAACTCAATACAACTGTTTCTGTTGAAATGTAATAATTGGATTTATCACATAACTGTGTTGTTATTCAGTGACATAATACCATGATGTAAATATCGTATGTAACTAGTGACATAACACTTTCAAACAAGCTGATTGGATAGTACATGTAGCGTGAGAAAATAAATCACTACGCTTGGTGGTGACGTCATTGAACTATTTTTCCCATTGATAAATTTTACTACGAAATTCTATGTTTACAAGTGCAACAACAACATAGATATCTGCAAGACGATCATTTCATCCAGATACATGCATCGACTTGCTGCATACTATAATTGTCAATAGCCATACAAGCAGCAATGATCGGCAATACATTATTTCGACAGTTTTGAGCTTCAAATTTTGTATAAAGTACTCACGTAGTGCTACCGTAGTCTGTCATTGTTGTTCGCGAATCGAGCCAGGCCGCCATTTTGGGTACCGTATCCCGTCAGATCTCGAAAGTAAACGTTTGTTCATTCTTCTGTAATATATCTACATGGAATCTTCTCGATGTTTGCTTATTTCTTGCAATAAATCTGGATGATTACAGACTCCAAACGGATTACGTAGCGTATTCAAAATGATCTTGTCAGCCTAGCTTGTCGTCACGTCGCTTGGAACTCGTCAACATGTTGCGCGCATGATGACATGCAGCGAACACGAGTGTAACTTGTGGCATGACATGATCCAAAATAAATAATGTATGAAGAACTGCTAATTAACAAGATATACACTTACTGCATTCTGTTGTGAATGGTCTACGATATTTTGAAATGCTGTGGAAACTGAACAGTCTTAAAAGGGAGGTGCTCAAACTCGGTTGCGTTTTGGAACTATATCGGTTTAGCGTATACAGTAACTTGTAAGGCTGTGATGCGCCTGAGCCACGGACGTTTTTTTCGTAGAGAAGAAACAAAGAAAGAAAATTTCGAGATAGATTCGATGATAAAATATTTCGAATTATTGTGTTTATAATTTGCTTAAAATCAGTTATGTGATAAACAGAATCTTACACTCGTGGCTATTTAATATGAAATTTATGACACTCGTTGAGTAAGTTCTATATGTTGCTCGCTAAAGCTAGCAACATATAAAACTTACTCAACTCGCGTCATAACTTGCATATTAAATAGCCACTCGTATAAGATCCTCTATGTCCTTTGTGGCAGAAAAAAAGAGCAAGATTCTACGCAAAAGAAAAACAGAAAGCTTTAAGACAGACATTATAATACCAATACAATACAATACAATCTTTATTACACGACTTCGTATACAGAAGTATGGTGATCCATAATAATAGTTTGATACTAAAAAGTGAGAATAAAACAAATAGTGAGAAATTCTTTTGCATAGTTTAAGAAGAAAAAATTATATACGAGGCTTGGCCTAGAACATTTTAAAAAACTTAGAGGGCAGATTTAGGAGCTCGAGACTGTTCAGGGTTGAGAATTTGCTTCAGAATGAGCGATTTTGGAGGAGGGACAGTTGGGTTGGTATTGAGTGCAGTGAGGAGGTCGTGTCTTATGGAGGAGAATGCAGGACAGTGTAGTAAAAAATGTTCTTCACTTTCTGTCGAGTTGTGGTCACAATTGTGACATAATCGGTCTTCTCGGGGGATAGTTTTGTATCTGCCTACTTCGATTTCTAACTTATGACTGCTTATTCTAAGTTTAGTTATTGTATGTCTGTGATTTGCATTAATTATGTTTTTAAGGTAAGATTGCTGTTCATATGTGTCGTAAATGACAGACAAAATTTTAAGGTTAATAGGTGGATTGTCTTGGTGTACCTTTCTGAAGAAATAGTTTGTATAGACTTCTTCAAGATGGGTTTTCAATTTTGACATGGACTGTTTCAGTTGAGATTTAGATAGAGATGAGGAGATATTTAGTGGGTCTGTGTTTGATCTGTCCAGGAAAGACTCGGTTGTTGTTAGCCAATTGTTAGGGGTGTTCTTATTGTTAGAGTAGTAATTAAAGGCGTCTTTGAGAAGGATGTTTTCGGTGTTATGAATTCTATTATAGTACTTAGCCGAGATTGTGATTATATCTAAAAAGAGTGGAAATACACCTAGCTCGGCTCTACATGCGATATTAGTACTTCTTTTTGGAGTGCGGAGTGTCATTTTACAGAATTTAAATTGTGTTTGTTCATATGGAGTCTTGCCAATTTGTTCACAGTTAAGCCATTCATGGTTTTCAGATTTCTTCAGAAAGTTTTTATTGAGGCCCCATATTTCGTAATTGTAAAGTAGTATAGGTTTGATGAGAGTGTTAAAGAGTTTAGTTTGTAAGGTGATGGGGAAAGAACAGTTGTTGCTGACACTTTGGAGTTTGTACAATGCTCTCTGGCCTTTTAGTTTCAGATCGTTCATGGTATCGGTGAGATGGCCGGTGTCACTAATAATAGTTCCAAGGTATCTGCAAGAGGAACACTGTTGTAGAGTATGTTGGCCACAAGTGAACAAGGTGGTATTTGGGTGTTTCATTTTTCTATGTTGAACGATAAGTGTTTTTGTTTTTTTTTCGGAGTTAATGCGGAGATGCCAGGTGTTGCAGAAGGTGTCTAGATGATTAAGAGAGTTTTGTAGACTAGTGCCTGATTCTGATATAAGGACTAGGTCATCAGCATAGAGTAGATGGGAGATCTGTTCATTTTTTAAAGTGGGTGCATGGCTGTCTACTGTTGTGAAGTCAAGATCATTTATAAATATATTGAAAAGAGTGGGGCTTAGGTTGTCGCCCTGTCGAACTCCAACCGAGCTGTGAAAGGCTGGGGATAAGAGGTTGTTGTGTTTAATTTGATAGCTGATTTTGCTATGCATGTTTTTATAAGCTTGTAGAATTGTCCAGCAATACAAAGGTGTTGCATTTTGAGGAGAAGGCCATTGTGCCAAACTGAATTAAAAGCCTGTTTTAAGTCAACAAAACATAAGTGGAGTTGACTTTTGTTCTTTTTTTTTATATTTATTTATTAGGGCATTTAGAATGAAAAGGTTGTCTGTTGTACGATGGCTTTTACGAAAACCTGCTGTTGCTGGGAACAGAAGTCGGTTTTCTACAAGGACGTCTGTGAGGCGATTATTAAGAATTTAGGTAAAGAGCTTGCTGATATTATTTAGAATAGAGATGCCTCTATAGTTATGGGCTTCAGATTTCTTACATTTTTGCGTATTGGAGTGATGTGACCATGTGCCCAGTGGTTGGGAAATAATCCAGAGTTGAGAATTTCATTGAATAGTTTAGTGATTGGGAAAAGAAGTATGTGTTTGCCATATTTTAGAAGTTCGGTGCTGGCATGGATTCATCTGGAAATCATACTTTTCCATGTTGTTCGTATAATTCAAGGCATTATCTCATTAGCTCACTGTGAAAAGTTACCAAAACTGAGAGATATCTGAGCATAGCGTAGCATCTTACGCCGATTTTGAGTCTATTTGCTTCTCTCCAAGATTTAGAAATGCTGGTAAAATTCAAAATGGCGGTCATATGGAGTCATCTGATAATTAAAATTTTTATCATGCTCCTATAGCCAAGGGCATTTTTCTTAGCTCATTCTGCAAATTGATCAAAAGTGAGAGATATCCAAGCATAGCCTGACACCTTATGCCCATTTTGAATCTATTTACATATCAAGATTTGATGTCAAATTCAAAATGGCGCTCATATTTTTTCCATGTTACTCGTTTTGTTCAAGCCATTATTCTTAGCTCACTTAGTTCCTCTGAAAATCATACTTTTCATCTTGCTCGTAGTTCAAGGCACTATTCTTAGATCATTGCGCTGATATATCAGAACAGTTAGATCGCTAAGCATAGCACATCTTACTCCCATTTTGAATCTATTCATAAGTTCATAAGTTTATCCCTAAGATTTGATGGTCAAATTCAAAATGCCGGACATATGGAGACATCTAAGATCATTTTTCATGCGGCTCGTTTACTTCAAGGCTTTATTCTCAGGTCATTGTCCAAATTTATCAAAATCGAGATGTATCTATGCATAGCCTAACATCGTATGCCTAATTCAAATTTATTTTCATATCCACAAAATCGAAATATGATGGTCGAATTCAAAATGACAGCCCTGTGGGGTCATTAAAATCCTGCTGTTCCATATTGCTTGTATAGATAAAGACATTATTCTAGTTGATTGTGCAAGTTTATCAAAACTGAAGGCTTTTTCAGCATAGCTAAAGACCTTGATCCTACGTTGTGTATATTTGCTTAGTCTTCAGATTAAAAATTATAGTAAAATTAAAAATTGGGGAGAAAAAAACCCATAAAAAAACATTGTTCAAGACTCTTCGTTGACGCCAAACAGAATTTATCTATAATTAATTGTTGTAGAATTCCTCAATTATGCCATATTCAACGCTATGATGCTACAGTATGCACACTAGTTTACCTCGTATACCTTTCAGTTCCGAACGTGAATTTTCATACATATCTTTGAGTATATATGCTGTGACTTGTGGGAAATCCGTAATTTCAAGAGATATGGCGGCCATATTTGGCATCATATTGGATTTTGGGGTCCATTTTCAAGTAGAATAATACACCGTTATTTTTATAGTATTATAGTGAGTTGAAAGCGACCTACATGTAGCTGGTTACGGAAATTGTAATTTTACTCACGATGAGCGGAGGGGTCTAGAGATGCGTGTCTTGGTTTTGAGGAGGGTGGGACAATTTTCCAGGTCAGGCTGCGACACCCAAAACCTGTCATCGAGCTAAGAGGCATAATGTGTTTATACATAGACTTAGGTATCTGCGTACAACACCTACAAAATTCTACAATAAAAACTACAATGTAGGAGAGCGGCATACATGGGGATCAGTGCACAAATTACATTTCAGAATGTTTTTATATCTTTGCCATTTCTCGTCACTGTGATACTGAGCTCAAAATGTTAAACGTATTATTTACTCAATAAATCACCAGTGTACACTATTATGCTGTCTGGCTTACAAAAACTTTCTGTTTTCCTTGCGCGTTCAGTTCTGCTCATTGTTCTGTTCGTCGTTTCTAACACAAACATAGCAAAGGACATGCAATTAATCTACTGCAACAGACACGTTTGTTTTCTGCTAAGTACATCAGTCGATTACCCTGCAAAAAGTTGATAATAAACTAGTATATTAGCACAGCTAAGTCACGCAGCATATGAAAGAGGTATGCATCGTAGGGTATCGGTCTGACAGTCTGAAAAATTCCGAGAAAACAAAATGTTGAATGACGATTGGAATCCATGACGTCACCGTGACGTCAGCATGATGGCCATTGAGACATAAGTTGCATCGTTTGACATATCATGGCCCAAATGCAGGTTGTTGAAGTTTCAGCTCTCTATTCGCGAATTTGAGTCAGATTCTTGAGCCAAATCACCGTCTCTTTAGAGCAAAATTTACATTCAGCATATTCTGCCGAAACAGGTGGTAGGGGTAACTTTATGGCATATTTTGCCAAAATAATCGGTTGATCATAGTCATATTTGGTATTGCTGAATGCCCAGTGGTTGTCGACCGTTTTCTAAATGCAAGAAAATATCCTACCCGTAGAAATAGCGAGATAATTCTAGCGATATGTTTTATGGATTTGAGCCACTTTAACCTCATTTTGGACGAAATAATCGCGTGAGATCAATTACATATGGATTTTTCTCAAGTGCATGCTTGGATCAGTTCAGCATCTTCAATATGGAGACAAATATGGAGGCACAGTTAAATATTTGGTAATTATACATTCGTTTTCTCAATTTCGTTGAAGATATGGTGAAAAAATAAAAAAAGTCGCGTTTTTATCCAAAATGTATCAGCTTTGACCACCGAGACGAGCATTTTCAGACTCAGCGCAAAATTCTGCTCTCGAAAACATGCTCAAAACTTTTGGCCACCGACGTACAATTAAAACTGCCCTAGCTCTTGGACTATACTGTCTTATTTTTGTAACTACAGAACAGCACACTCCTTGAATATTGTGTTGGACTCTTGCTCATTAAAAACTGCATACAAGCGTCTAGTTCGCCATTAATTTTTCAGTCGTAGTCCATTAGAGAATTTCCGCGTTCATAATGTAAGACCTAATTTATGTAACCGCGTTAGCACCAAATACGAAAAGAGAACCAAAAAGATGTCGCTAAGCCATCATGATGCTGGAAATATAAAATCCGTATCGCTGATTGTATTCGTACATCCATATGATTTTCTTCATATTTGTCGTTATCTAAAGAATTACAACACATATAAGGGAAGTGGGAAGAGGTGCCGACATACTGACTGCGTCACATGACTTCACAGAATAGTCTTCTGGTTAACCTATTCTAAAGCACATACCAAGAATCTAACGATTCGTGATATGTGTTGTATCTCAGGTACGCTTTTATTGTACCTGTTCATGTGGCAACTTGGATGATATGACCACACGGCCCCTAGCACCGGCATAAGCGGTATTAGATACAAATCTAGAGAGCTATGATGGAAATGCTCTGACAACTCGTATACTGGTAATTGGTGAGCTGTTTCGCTGTGACAACTCGTACATTGGACATTGGTGAGCTGTATCGTCGTCAGATGTAAATGACGGCATTTAACACAAAAGACTAGTCTGTAATGCCCGATGTCGACCCAGCATCAACTTCCCACAAGTGCCAACATATATCAAAGACCAAAAGGTCTGTACAGGGGGCGGGCCTCGGGGACGAAACGTCCACCAGCAGAATCTCGCCATATACAGGAAAAATTACAACACATATAAGGGAAGTGGGAAGAGGTGCCGACATACTGACTGCGTCACATGACTTCACAGAATAGTCTTCTGGTTAACCTATTCTAAAGCACATACCAAGAATCTAACGATTCGTGATATGTGTTGTATCTCAGGTACGCTTTTATTGTACCTGTTCATGTGGCAACTTGGATGATATGACCACACGGCCCCTAGCACCGGCATAAGCGGTATTAGATACAAATCTAGAGAGCTATGATGGAAATGCTCTGACAACTCGTATACTGGTAATTGGTGAGCTGTTTCGCTGTGACAACTCGTACATTGGAGATTGGTGAGCTGTATCGTCGTCAGATGTAAATGACGGCATTTAACACAAAAGACTAGTCTGTAATGCCCGATGTCGACCCAGCATCAACTTCCCACAAGTGCCAACATATATCAAAGACCAAAAGGTCTGTACAGGGGGCGGGCCTCGGGGACGAAACGTCCACCAGCAGAATCTCGCCATATACAGGAAAAAATTATCCTATTATAAGATTATGTCTTATCTTAGTTACGCTTTGATTTAACATCTACGGTTAAATAAAAGGGTCTGAATTGAAAATCTTGAACTATGTGGGTTCTTAAGGGTCCTAGCCCAGGTTAAGCGGAATTAGGCACACATGACGTAACGACAAATTTCTTGCACGCCAGACTTGTATAATGCTAGCAGCGCGCCATATGTATCACCAAACTTGTGCAATGTTGAGTGGAAGGCGCGTGGTATAATCCTGTTTTACAAGTTTTTCAATTGATGTATTTTGACGTGGATTAAATTCGCTACAGAAACTGCAATCTCTTGGAACCTTGTAGAAATTACACTCTGGCACTTGCATATCTATTGATATATTATTGCTATTGAAAAGTCCATAAAATGGACGAAACCGGTTTAGCAGTACAATATACAGTTTAGCTCAAAACTCTACATTTGGTGTAGTTTTATTTCTTATCTATCAATATATATATCTATTATTACAATTTAAAACAATTCATGGCAATAAACAACTCGTTTAATTCTACTGTACAGGCTCGATAGTATCCATTGCAACGCGTTTCAGGGTGGCTTGACCGTAGTAAAGTATGGCCTGGACTTTTACAATATGCTCCCGCATTAACTACTTTGAATGGTCAGTGATGCTATTTATCCACATACCAGAATAATGAAATGAAGAAGCATCGAATTACAACCCAGCGTGATATCATCTTAACAAACACAAGAATGAATCTAATAATTCGATATCTATATGATATAAATTTCACTGTCCTGTTTGTAATCATTACCATTGTTTCAACATGCAGTAATATTCTACCAGGAGACACGAGATATATTATTCCATTTTTATTTAGGTCGTTCCCAAGAACTTCTCGTCCAAACAATCGTTTTGGAATACTAAATGTATTTTCATTTGATTGCGTTTTAGCTTTCGAGCAGAACACTTCCACGTGTGTACTCGTGGATAATACTACTCATTCTATTTTGATTATTCATCGACGAACCGTACAGGTCTTTGTTTCTGTGTTCGCCCTTTGTGATAAAATGCGTGTTGACTAAAGTTTCGAGTACTGATTCACGCAATTGATATTCTCACTCTGTGAGTTAAGAGGGCATCTCATTTCTAAGTAATTCCACACGTATGATTATAATGTACCTGTTGTATAGTCCATCATCCCGAGTTCAGTAATGTACCTGTTGTATAGTCCATCATCCCGAGTTCAGTAATGTACCTGTTGTATAGTCCATCATCCCGAGTTCAGTAATGTACCTGTTGTATAGTCCATCATCCCGAGTTCAGTAATGTACCTGTTGTATAGTCCATCATCCCGAGTTCAGTAATGTACCTGTTGTATAGTCCATCATCCCGAGTTCAGTAATGTACCTGTTGTATAGTCCATCATCCCGAGTTCAGTAATGTACCTGTTGTATAGTCCATCATCCCGAGTTCAGTAATGTACCTGTTGTATAGTCCATCATCCCGAGTTCAGTAATGTACCTGTTGTATAGTCCATCATCCCGAGTTCAGTAATGTACCTGTTGTATAGTCCATCATCCCGAGTTCAGTAATGTACCTGTTGTATAGTCCATCATCCCGAGTTCAGTAATGTACCTGTTGTATAGTCCATCATCCCGAGTTCAGTAATGTACCTGTTGTATAGTCCATCATCCCGAGTTCAGTAATGTACCTGTTGTATAGTCCATCATCCCGAGTTCAGTAATGTACCTGTTGTATAGTCCATCATCCCGAGTTCAGTAATGTACCTGTTGTATAGTCCATCATCCCGAGTTCAGTAATGTACCTGTTGTATAGTCCATCATCCCGAGTTCAGACTGAAACACACATAGGGAATGTGATAGATGAATTTGGTCAGAGCGGAGTTCGGTAAAACTCAACAAACGCGAAGATTGCAGCATATATCCAGATATAAGGCATCATTTGACTTTCGTCATTTGATCACTGTATAAAGTGTTTGATCCATAGTATGACAGAAAGAACCCATTTTATGGGGGCTTCAAGGTGCTTTTATTTCCGCTAACCCCACCTAAGGCGCCGCCACTAGATACATCAGTATCGGGAAAGATTGACGTCTACGTTTAATGGAAGTAACGTTAAAGGAATTCCATGATATTATCATATAGGTATATAAATAGTATAAAATAATGTACTTTTGCTTTCATGAATAAAGTCTATTTATTGAACGTCTTCAATGCAGTTCGTATACAGTGTATGGGGTCAGTATAATCATAGGACAGCAAGACTGAGCTAAAAGCCGAAAATAACCCGCATTTGTGAACACATGTATCCATGGTAAAATAATGTACCCCAATTAAGGCTCATACATTTATTTCTTGAACACGTAGTCCATAATTGTCCATTATAACTGGGATCTTGTTTTCTTTAAATACGATATGCTAGCGTGGAAGAGTCGACACTACAGTACAAGCATACTTACCATATATGGATGTAGACGAAATGAAGAAAATAACACACATAACTACTGTCCAAAACGGTAGCACCATAAACGTTACAATTACACTGTCAGAAGGATTGACAGACGTGACGTACGCAAAATAGTTGGTTGAAATGTTTCGTCAAAATGGCATTTGACCCAGAGGCTTTTGGTTCGTCACGTCTTTACCCAAAATATCTGGTCAATTGGGACCTAATTATTAACAGTGTGATCCCTGTATTGGATGTGTGTATGGTATGGTTATCTTCGCTATCATTATCCTTAGTTTTGGGCATGCAGCCGTATTCTATCGACAGGCACACAATAGATATTTTCATTCAAACCTCCATCCCCTTTTTATTTAGTCTGTCTTTTTCTAACTACTTAAGGTTGCAGTATCCCTATCAGGCTTCCAAAATCTGAAAACGTATTTTCTGTTACCAAATAGAACGATGTATTAAACTCTCTGTGATGTTCAAGTAATTCAGTTGCAGTAAATAGAACAAAAATGTCAGTAATTCAAACTCCCTGAATAATTAGGCATCCCTAGGGATGCCTTAGGTGCTTGTCAGTTTCTTCTTTCTTCTGTTTCTTCCGCTTCTTCTTTTTTTCACTTTCAATTTCCGTCAGATAACTTTTGAATGCCTTTGTCAATCAACTTCAAATTTGTGGTGCATATTGGTCCTGTCTAGGGAAAGACACGTATTGTTTTTCAGCGCTGTCCAAAACTGGAAACTGTGTTTTTATCTACAAATCCCCTTATGTGCAAATTTTCCTTTTGTTTAATCTTTGTTTTTAAGCTTTCTCTGAGACTGGATACTTGTGTTTTATCTACAATTTCTGTTATATGCAAATTTTCCATCTGGACCTATGGTAAAGTGTCTGACTCTGTTTGGGTACCAATTCCATATTCTCATTTGCATAGATAGCACATCAGCGATTGGTTCACAGTTATGATCGTAAAAATAGTCTGAAGCCGTTTGCATCTGAAGCACATTCAGTTCCTGGTTTGCAGCATGCATGCCATTCAATTGTGTACAGTAGGGTGTTTTAGGCCCTGGAACATGTACATGTATATACATTTCTCTCACAAATGAATTAAACAGAGACAGAGGCCTTGCAGATTTTAAAGTCACTGAAATAGATACATTAATTCAAGAACATCTCATTGCCAAATCTATGTAGGGGGTATAGGTAACAAGACCATGAGATTGTTTTTTTAATGCTGATCCAGCTATAGGTCGCGACACCTGAGGGCAAAGTTAAAATATAATTTCCGGACAATAATTCCTGAAAAACAGAACAGATTTTTTTTATCGAGCCCGAGGCTTTAGCTGCGGAAAGCTCAATATAGGGCTCTAAGGCTGTCTGTGTATGTCCATGTTCTCTTCTCTGTCCAAAAAAGTTGTTTGGACTAAGAAAATTATTCCCGTCCGCAGGTTCTCGGCCCCACACTATGATTCCTGAACTAAGCCCCGCCCGGCGTAACTGTAATTTGGTGGGTTTTTATGGATACAACAACATGGCGCGTAGAGAGTTGAAGTTTTCGACTGGAAAATTCAGACGGCGATATATTCGTTACTATTTCACAATAGTGCTCAAGATTTTAAAATAGTGCGCAGGAGGGGATAGAGATTAGGTGTACGGCAGTTTCAGAGGTGGGTGATTCGTAATAAAATTATCTAAAACCCTCGCTGGAGGTGACTGGGACCGACCTATAGCCCTCATACTCTTGAGGGCTATATATTATTTAGCTAACAAAAGGAAGTGTATCCACATTTTCTCGAGACGTAAAACCGACTATTTTTTGTGGATACACCTTCTATATACCGTAAGTGCATGATGTATCCACATCTTATCAGCAATGCAAACACCTCCATAGAACTAAATACTCGATTCTTGCTTTTAAAACTTAAGTTTGAGAAATGTTTAGGTTCAATATTTTGACCGGGTGGAGTGCCGTCACAGCATTTTTGTTCATCTTCTCGCCCGACTTTCCAGGGCTAAATCGAAATCGGAAATACTTGTATTTGTGGCATGAATTCTTCTGAACTCGGTTAATTATAATTTAGAGATTTTAAGAATACATAGTTATTTCTCTCCTCGTATTGATGGGAAAGAGACATTATATATCCGAAGAAACTTCGAAACAATCGGAAGTCCAAATTTTACATCAACTGAAGGTGAAGAGTAAGGAAAATTTTGATTGACTGAAATCGGTAATAGCCCCTATTATTTAGCCAATCAGTAAATTGGTCTCTACAAGTTTCCAACGTGGCTGACAAAAAGCAGCAACACGCTCCGCGAAAAAATAGCATCTCTTTTCCATCAATCTCAACTTCCACTCATGAACTCAGTCCACCAATACGATTATTTGAATGACAAGTTTCTAGCAGTTCAGTCTAACAGATCGTAAGTGCCTCCTGCTGTTTTATTATCAACCGATCGACGCCGAAAACTCGTTAGAGTTAGTCTTGTTTAGCTTCGCCTCGAGGAATCCGTTGAACATTTCATAATCTTATGGCTTTGATAACGATGAATTATAAACTATAGTACTCCATAATTATTAATAAAATAGCATTTAATAACATGTGGATACATTGCCATTATAGCGTATGTATCCACATTTTTCGAAAACCTAGTTTTGGTGATTTTCAAAATGTGGATATACATGGTGTGTTTGTATCCACAAATCACGCACATGCATTACATCAAAAACGATGGCTTGTTTGAAAGTCTGTTACTGTAGAACTTTACAGCATTACAATCCATGTAGTATTTTTGTTGTCTAGAATTTGTCGACATAGCCTGAATCATAAATGTGGTAGAATTTATGATGGACAATAAATAATCATTTGGCTCACTAGAGGAAACAAATGTAAAATGCTTGTCCTCATCAAAGTAAAAACCAGCTCCTCAGATATAGCCAGCAATTCAAAGCAACTCCGGACAAAGGCAGAACTTAATTTACCGCCCACCACTGGCATTCCCTGTGCCAGAACAGTTCCAGGCAAATATCAGCATTTTTACTGGGTTCACAAATGCTGATACATGTACCGCTCACTTTTGGTTTGAGCCCCCATCGAAATATCAATCTTAATAAATTAATATCCTATCAATGCTCCCCAATCGTATATGTCGCTATGTAGGCGACATATCCAAATTGTGGAGCCGATAGGATTTAATTTTAATTAGATTGGATAAAATATTTGTCCAAATTCTATTAAGGTCCTATGAATTCCTGTCACAGTTCTAGGTGGCTATCATGTTATATTCTGTCATAAGGCTGCTTTATTGTAAAGTCCTATTAATAAGAATAATCCTGTTCCTTTAATTATCGGACATAAAATCTACGTCACATATATACTGTCACAATTAGTCAAATTACTAATGGAATTCTGTTCAATTCTAATTTTATTGTACACACAATATATAAAACCTTGGTGGAGTAGGTTCCACTTAACCAAACTAAATGTCGTTGTAATAGAGATGTTCAAAAGTTGAGACTGAAGTGAATATATCTTGATTAATAGACAGATCTGCACTTAGAGACGAAACTACTACTATTTATCTGTCAAATGGAAACAATATTTACAAACATTTACAGCCAATAGATTTACCAGATCTGTTAAAATAGTTCAATGTGCGACTGTAAAACCAATTGACTAAATCATTTCATTGTCTGTTATCAACATTGGGATATTGTTCTTTTTACATTTTAAATTAATTTAAGGAATTGATATAATGATTATAATTAAAGACATGAAAACCATAATTAACCATATTGGATATTGATATTTAAAATTCATTTGTGTCTATAATGGGGAATGGGTATGGGGGGGTAATATGACCAAACAAAAAATATCTGTTTTGAAAATGACACCACTGTGACGTCATCATGGCGGCCATCTCGTTTTTTTCTTTGTTTTGTTTTCACATTTTCTAGTAGAGCTTGACCCACAGATATAGTGTGGTAATTTTCAGGACTCTAGCCTCAGGGACAGCAAAAATATATAGGGAGGGAGCTTCCCCCTCCCCCTCATCTGTAACTGGGATGCGGTTCCCGTGTCATTAAAATGTGGAAATACAAAAAATATGTAGGCCTATCTCTGGTGTGCAATTTTCAGGTATTATCGGAGGATGTCTAGTTTATAAAGCATACTGAAGTTTCAGGAATTTTCGAAAAGTTCATTTTTAATTTTTAATCTAAACTTTGAAAGTTTAAATTGGAACATACTCTCCCTAGCTTCAGGTTAGGGACAATGTTGAACTAATTTGACTTTGAGGTGAACTCAAAAATTAGTTTTTCTCCAAACTTTTTTTAAATTATAAAATTTTAATTTGAAGTTAAAATTATATTCAAATTTAAATTCGAGTATTTAAAAATACCTTTACTTTAATCTTGATCAAATTCAATTAAAACTGAAATTTCATTTAAAAAAATGAAATTCCAATTCGAAATTAAAATTAACAATGAAGTTACAATGATCATACAAAAATAGGTTTCGAACTCAGTTGTTTTAATTCAAATTTTCAACTTAAATCGTAAAATCACAATTTTCAAATGCTGGGTGTACAGTTATCTCCACTGGACATGGCATTTGCTGCTGGACGTCACTGGTGGCTGAATGCGTGCCTGGGCGGTTATCTCTTTTCTACTGAACTTTAGTGGACTTGAGTTGTACGCTACTGGACTTGACTGGGCGTATGCCTAGACATGACTGGGCGTGACTGGACGGTAAATAGTAGGACCCTCATGCAGACCTCGGCGAAATCAACATTCTTGGCAATGTTGAATGGCTTGATTTTACAACCACGACTACGTCGTAAATGTTTATTTTCTAACAAATGCCTGATCATATTTACACGATACTTCAGCTCTAAAAAACGCAATAAATAAGCTTTCCATAGATATGAATTTTATGCACGTTTTGCCTGCCATAGAACTAAATTTGACGAAAGATGTGCACCGTTTTGAATGCCGCTTTCACTGCGAAACGTTTTTGATCGAACTCTTGGTCACGTGGTCTGCGTTTTGCATCGGACATCTTCGACAAGGACGAAAGCCGCATAACGAATCATTTTTAGTCTGCAGTTATTTTCATCTGTGTAAACTATTCATAAATTGAAATCCTTTCGAAAAATGACATGCCAGCTAGGCTATATGTTTTCTTCTTTTAAGTCTTCATCACGGGTCATGCCCACACAGCATATTCCATCGGTCCACCAGTGGCCCACCATCGGCTGTACTGGCGGCCCATTGTTGGCCACCGTCGAAGGACCACTAAAATTTTGCTGATCGGCCCACCGGTGGCCCGATTACTTCGGTCCACCAGTGGCAACCACTTCTGACCCGACGGTCGGTTTCCACTGGTGGCCCATTGTTGGCCACCGTTGAAGGACCACTAAAGTGTTGCTCATCGG
This sequence comes from Hanleya hanleyi, assembly GCA_036873755.1. NCBI lineage: Eukaryota > Metazoa > Mollusca > Polyplacophora > Lepidopleurida > Hanleyidae > Hanleya > Hanleya hanleyi. The sequence goes on from JAVTVY010031173.1 coordinate 96,289, forward strand.
CCCACGGGTGGCCCGATTACTTCGGTCCACCAGTGGCTGCCACTGTTGACCCAATTGTTGGCTTGACAATGGCTGCTATTGCTCACACGGCTGTTGATCAATCTTGCGATGATGTAAATACTCTAATAATTCAATGATAGGAAGTGATTTCCCCAGTGATTGAATTATTAGAGTATTTACACCATCGCAAGAATGTTTCTGACTGATCATCAGCCGGGTGAGCAGTGGTAGCCATTCCCCGAATTCCTCGAAATTCTCAAATATTTCAAGCACATTCATTTTTTAGACAAAATAAATCATTAAAGTAAATCTAATCACCCTCTAAAATCATTAAAATGATTACGAAATAATGGGATTATTTGTTGAGTTTGGACCATTTTTCAAAGTGTACTAAATAAATATGATCATAAATATTTATTTAGTATACTTCATTAAATGATCCAAAATCAACAAATAATCCCATTATTTCGTAATCATTTTAATGATTTCACAGGGTGATAAATTTAGTGTAATGATCGTATTTTGTCTAAAAATTGCATGTGATTGAAATATTCGAGGATTCGGTGTACTTTCAACTAGACAATAAGCTGCACCTATACTAAGTAAGACAACATGATGTAGTCTTCTTTTCAAGAACTAACATTTTCGCCAAGGAAGGCTTGTAAGACTCCATTCAGGAGGTGATGATAAAGGAATAATTTCATTCTTTTGCCAGCTATCATATCGAATACTTTATTTCAGTCGATTGTCAAGACACACAAAATGAAATAAAATCTTCGAGAATTTTATATTCAAAGCAACATTCGCGGCATAAAAATGTCCACGATTAATTTTTCCAAATGTTTTCAATGTTTTTGATGTTGTTCAAAATTTAAAATTATGTGTTTTCTAAATAATGAGTTTCCTAATTCAGACTTTATTAATGGGACTACAAAAACACAACACAATATGCAAAAGTCTAGTAGATATATTAAATTAAATCATAATTTGGGGACAAAGCAGATGCTTCAAGCCGACCATCTCCAGACTTCTTGAATGATGCTTTGTCAGCTCGGCTCCTTCGCCCGCCATCTCGATCACATGAATTATTCCGGTCGCCGACTGCTGTTTCAATCTCTTTATCATTAGTTTCCAGGTGATGCTTCCTCCCGCACTCTAAAACAGAAGCAGACAAGGCATTGGCCAAAATTATCCTTATATTAATGATTGAAAACAAGGACTTTTCTACTGTCAAGCTTTATACGAATGTAAGATCATATGGAGAATATCATCAGTGGTTGAATATATATATCTGGCTAGTAATCATATTATCAAACTAAACCTCAAGGGAGAATTGCAAAAGCAAACCATTCAGACTAATTAATACAGCCTGCGCCCCGTCCCAACCAGAGTTAACAGTGGATGTAACGCTTAAATTCTCTTTAATTACCAAATGGGTTATATTAGAAACAAGATCTTAACTGAGCCCAAGATGTGCCCTTGAACATACAGAGTAGACAATAACAGGGCTATTCCCAAAAAGGAGAAAGGAGGGAGATAGCCTATGAGATAATGCGCAATAAAGGGATGCTTAGGAGATAATCATCAAATCAGCTGATCAATGATGTGTCAGTGGTATTATGGATTAATTGATTAATCATAAAGCATATTATGCTACTCCATGATTTCAGGGCACAAGCTTGATCCTTATGGTGAACCTGTTTATGGTGTTTCAAAATCATACATGGCGTGATAAGTGGCATTCACTAAAACGATTACCAGATGAAAGTGGCTTCAACAATCAAGAGGCATAACTTGTAAGGGGAAACAAGTTGGATCAGGTCAAAAGGGTCACGTATATGGTGACGATAATATGTGGTAAAGAATCTAGCAAAATTTCTACAAGGAATTGTGTTGTGTTCACTAGAGAAGGCAGCAGTAAGAATGCAGACTCATTTTTCTTGGCCAAATAAAGAAAGGAGATGTAGTCGGAATTTGTAGTCCACTCTAACCAAATGTCAGCTATTCAAATTATTTCTCGAACTTACTGCACACAGTATTATTCAACAAATTCCATGAACTCGTCCTTTGCCCCTTTTCCTGACAACTTTTAGCTATGGGCAGCATCAGTCCCCAATATCGCTTTCATATGGTGGTGTGACTGTCTGGCATCATTTCCCCACAAAAGGCCTAAAGCACTGGTCTGAAATCAACATGAAAAGTACGTGATCATTTTGAACATATATAACTTTTGCTGACAAATTCATTCAAATGTTCATGCTGGTGAATTACTTCAGATGTGGTATTTGTTTAAGGTCTTCACGGAGAGTTAATAGTTTGTGTTCAGTCGCTGAAAAATGCAAAGACAAATTAAATATTATAACATCCTCCCAAAAATACCCTGATTTAAATGGAGATAATTTTACCACCAAAATAACTACTACATGTAGGACAGTTTACACATGACTTGTAAAACAAGGAATAAATTACAGTGTACTATAAGATGGAAGATTTTACTCACAATTGGCCGAGACAGAATCTTGACTACTGCCAATATATTTCAGTAACACCTTTATTCATTAAGCAGGGTTCTGAAAAAAACCCAGAAAAAATGAGTTAGAGCAATGAAATTAAAGGAGTTGATTAAATATAATCTGTAAACATGTAATCATTCAATACTTGTCATTATTATACCTCATGTAAATTCCTAAAGTTTTCATTGGTTGACAGCCTGTCACGTGTCATTCTACAAATCGTGATGTTCAGTGATGATGCAGTCATATCTTGCCTTACCGTTGAATAAATGTCATGTACCACGGCAGAGCGGTGTACATCACAAATTATTCCACGGCGACATCTGCCGGACCAAGGGTTGTCTCCCATAGTGCGCGCGCCAACATACTCACCGAAACGAAGATTTCGACCTGACGTGTATACGTCGGCCCGTTGGTGATAGAAATTAGTGAATGTGATTTGGTAATTGAGTGAAATAAATTTGGTATCTTTTGAAAAGGTACGTAAGATCACCGCGAACGGTACTCATCCAAATTATGTGATTGAGTCGACAAACAAACCGAGAATCGAACAGTTGATCTTGACACGGCGTTTTGAAATCAACAACTGTCGCGCAGTGTTGAACACGATATGCTGATTTCACCGTACCATCCTCATTCACATGATTGTAAAGTCCCCGTTTTATTCAAATAGGACATTCGGTATAATAAAACAACTATTGCATGTAATAGAGTGGGACATCACGATTTGTCAGCTCTCGAAAAGTGATGTACAACTCGCGCTGCGCGCTCGTTATACATCACTTGTCTCGAGCTGACAAATCGTGATGTCCCACTCTATAACATGCAATAATTGTATAGTGTAAACTGCTGAATACAAGTCAAATTGTCATGATTGAGGCTTTTTCATAGATGAATACATTCCACTGTTGGGTAATATTTAATCTATAAGCCTGTATCTTGTGATTTATTTCTCATAGATCAATATCTGCATGTATACAAAATACAATAACATGAAACTTATACAAATGCTGATCCTGTAGGAAATTATGTTTTCATTCTATTAGCCTGACAAATCACTACATTGTCCTTCCAGAAATATTTAATATCTCGTTCAAAATAGGCTGAAACCCACATTTAAAGGAAATCCTTCAATTTCTCAATATAATGAAGGGAGACAAACTCTGAAAAAGAATTGTACAATATTAAAGGGAGGTAAATCTCGTTTTTGGCTCGACAATAACAGATTTGCCTGCGCCAATTGTTTCTCTGAGCTAAATTAATTAATACGTCGTTTCCCAAACCAATAAATTGAATTGATGTTTTACCGATCAAATGATGACATTAACATTACGACAAAGGCACTAATTAAGCAACGAAATATGGCGTCTACATAATCCATTTGCTATGCATGCAACAGCCAAAAAAAACAACAATTGATTTGTTTATAGAATCTTACAGTAACAATAAATTGACATGCTATGAAAATGTAATGGAACTCTTGGAACATGTTTACCTGAAGGGTGAATCTCCGTGGCACAAAATACAGCAAATCACAGAATGTCTGGCTGGTCTTACATGCAGGTTTGAACGCATCTCTCAGGCAGACGATCACAGTGCCGCGCAAGGGGAAGTAACTGAACAAGAATTTCGCGCCCAAAGTCGACAGAAATTTACCGCAGTAAATGAAATTAATTTTATACGTAGGCCTATTATAAATGTTGTAGATATAACTGAATGCGATCAAACTGGTCAAAAATAATATAATTTGATTACCACTTTTGTTTTGACCAACGATTGAAAACTGAATAATTATGCGATCAAACTGGTCAAAAATAATATAATTTGATTATCACTGTTTTGACCAACGATTGAACATTAATGTCACGTGGTACCATCAAGTCGTCGGTGTTCGTTTGTAGCCCCGACGTCATCCACACGTCAGGATGACATGGACGCTCCAAATCTATCGGTGGTCCGGCGTCGGGCCGTTTTCGGCTTCCGGTGCCGCCCGTGCCACTAGAGCCCGCTCCAGTGCCACCAGTGGTCCGCTATTGTTTGCTGTGTGGGTTGGTCCCGGCATGCAATCCTCCATGGGGGCCGGAAACGGAAATCACGCTTTTTTCGTTCAAGGGATATCGGTTGTTGTTGTTGTTTTGCTGGGTTTTCATTAAATTTTGCTGTTTTGTCCCATATTCGCACGTCTACGCGATACCTATAGAGCTTGTTTTCGCAAGCTTGCTCGATATAAATCCCAGTTTAGCATTAAAATGCGCTAAAATGCAGGAAAAAAGGCGTAAAAAATTCCTAATTTTCCGATGGGGCACGCCCCCGGACCGCCCAGAAACGCGCGCACTTGGTGCGCATTCCTGGGATGGTGAAAAATGGGAAATCAAGGCTAGAATCAGGCCGTATTCTACATCAAAACTAATCCATAACATTGCATCTGTCAGTCGGGGTACGGAGAAGTGCATAAAAACGACCCTGCGAGGCCATGTTATCTCGCCGTAGAGAATGCCCGATGACGTAGGAGCTTATCGGCACAACTGAATTTTACGCTTTCTCCTTGGTTTAAAATTCTGCCCAAAATAAACATGGCGGCGCCCTCAAGAACTCCAAATCGCAGTATTTTCTATGTTTGCGTCTGTCTCATTCATTGGAAAAAATGGGGAAAAGTCTTTGTCATGATTTTTCTAATCTAATAAGAATGAATCTAATAATTCGATATCTATATGATATACATTTCATTGTTCTGTTTGTAATCATTATCATTGTTTCAATATGCAGTAATATTCTACCAGGAGACACGAGATATATTCTTCCATTTTTATTTAAGTCGTGCCCAAGAACTTCTCATCCAAACAATCGTTTTGGAATATTAAATGTATTTTCATTTGATTGCGTTTTAGCGTTCGAGCAGAACCGTTCCACGTGTTTCCTCGTGAATTATACTACTCATTCTATTTTGATTATTCATCGACGAACCGTACAGGTCTTTGTTTCTGTGTTCGCCCTTTGTGATAAAATGCGTATTGACTAAAGTTTCGAGTACTGATTCAAGCAATTGATATTCTCACTCTGTGAATTAAGAGGGCATCTCATTTCTAAGTAATTCCACACGTATGATTATAATGTACCTGTTGTATAGTCCATCATCCCGAGTTCAGTAATGTACCTGTTGTATAGTCCATCATCCCGAGTTCAGTAATGTACCTGTTGTATAGTCCATCATCCCGAGTTCAGTAATGTACCTGTTGTATAGTCCATCATCCCGAGTTCAGTAATGTACCTGTTGTATAGTCCATCATCCCGAGTTCAGTAATGTACCTGTTGTATTGTCCATCATCCCGAGTTCAGTAATGTACCTGTTGTATTGTCCATCATCCCGAGTTCAGTAATGTACCTGTTGTATTGTCCATCATCCCGAGTTCAGTAATGTACCTGTTGTATAGTCCATCATCCCGAGTTCAGTAATGTACCTGTTGTATAGTCCATCATCCTGAGTTCAGTAATGTACCTGTTGTATAGTCCATCATCCCGAGTTCAGTAATGTACCTGTTGTATAGTCCATCATCCCGAGTTCAGTAATGTACCTGTTGTATAGTCCATCATCCCGAGTTCAGTAATGTACCTGTTGTATAGTCCATCATCCCGAGTTCAGTAATGTACCTGTTGTATAGTCCATCATCCCGAGTTCAGTAATGTACCTGTTGTATAGTCCATCATCCCGAGTTCAGTAATGTACCTGTTGTATAGTCCATCATCCCGAGTTCAGTAATGTACCTGTTGTATAGTCCATCATCCCGAGTTCAGTAAATACCTGTTGTAGTCCATCATCCTGAGTTCAGTAATGTACCTGTTGTATAGTCCATCATCCCGAGTTCAGTAATGTACCTGTTGTATAGTCCATCATCCCGAGTTCAGTAATGTACCTGTTGTATAGTCCATCATCCCGAGTTCAGTAATGTACCTGTTGTATAGTCCATCATCCCGAGTTCAGTAATGTACCTGTTGTATAGTCCATCATCCCGAGTTCAGACTGAAACACACATAGGGAATGTGATAGATGAATTTGATCAGAGCGGAGTTCGGTAAAACTCAACAAACGCGAAAAATGAGCGTATGACACACAGACTGCAGCATATATCCACATCTATCGCTTCAGATGTTATAAGGCATCATTTGACTTTCGTCATTTGATCACTGTATAAAGTGTTTGATCCATAGTATGACAGAAATAACCCATTTTATGGGGGATTCAAGGTGCTTTTATTTTCGCGACCCCACCTAAGGCGCCGCCACTAGATACATCAGTGTCGGGAAAGATTGTCGTCTAAGTTTAACAGAATAACGTTAAAGGAATTCCATGATATTATTATCTAGGTATATAAATAGTATAAAATAATGCACTTTTGCTTTTCTAAATAAAGTACATTTCTTGAAGTGACATTGCGACCAAACGTCTTTAATGCAGTTGGTATACAGTGTATATGGGGTCAATATAATTATAGGACAGCAAGACTAACCCGCATTTGTGAACACATGTAACCATGGTATAATAATATACCCCAAGGCTCATACATTTATTTCTTGAACACGTAGTCCATAATTGTCCATTATAACTGGGATCTTGTTTTCTTTAAATACGATATGCTAGCATGGAAGAGTCGAACTACAGTACAAGCATACTTACCATATATGGATGTAGACGAAATGAAGAAAATAACACACATAACTACTGTCCAACACGGTAGCACAATAAACGTTACAATTACACTGTCAGAAGGGTTGACAGACGTGACGTACCCAAAATAGTTGGTTGAAATGTTTTGTCAAAATGGCATTTGACCCAGAGACTTTTGGTTCGTCGCGTCTTTACCCAAAATATCTGGTCAATTGGGACCTAATTATTAACAGTGTGATCCCTGTATTGGATGTGTGTATGGTATGGTTATCTTCGCTATCATTATCCTTAGTTTTGGGCATGCAGCCGTATTCTATCGACAGGCACACAATAGATATTTTCATTCAAACCTCCATCCCCTTTTTATTTAGTCTGTCTTTTTCTAACTACTTAAGGTTGCAGTATCCCTAACAGGCTTTCAAAATCGGAAATCGTCTTTTCTTTTACCAAATAGAACGATGTATTCAACTCTCTGTGATGTTCAAGTAATTCAGTTTCAGTCAACAGAACAAAAATGTCAGTAATTTAAACTCCCTGTATAATTAGGCATCCCTAGGGATGCCTTAGGTGCTTGTCAGTTTCTTCTTTCTTCTGTTTCTTCCGCTTTTGTCGTTTCTTCTTTTTCTCACTTTTATTTTCCGTCAGATAATTTTTGAATGCCTTTGTCAATCAACTTCAAATTTGTGGTGCAAATTGATCCTGTCCAGGGGAAGACACCTATTGCTTTTCAGCGCTGTCCAAAACTGGAAACGGTTTTTATCTACAAATCTCCTCATGTTCAAATTTCCAGTTTGTTCAATCGTTGCTTTTAAGCTTTGTCTGAGACTGGATACTTGTGTTTTATCTACAATTTCTGTTATATGCAAATTTTCCATCTGGACCTATGGTAAAGTGTCTGACTCTGTTTGGGTACCAATTCTATTCTCATTTGCATAGATAGCAGATCAGCGAGTGGTTCACAGTTATGACTAACAGTTATAGTCTGAAGCCATTTGCATCTGAAGCACATTCAGTTCCTGGTTTACAGCATGCGTGCCATTTAATTGTGTGCAGTAGGGTGTTTTAGGCCCTGGAACATGTATATGTATATACATTTCTCCCACAAAAGAATTGAACAGAGCCAGTGGCCTTGCAGATTTTAAAGTCACTGTAATAGATACATTAATTCAAGAACATCTCATTGATAAATCTAGGTAGGAGGTACAGGTAACAAGGGTGAAGTGCCGTTACAGCATTTTTGTTCATCTTCTCGCCCAACTTTCCATAAATCGAAATCGGAAATACTTGCATTTATGGCATGAATTCTTCTGAACTCGGTTAATTATAATTTAGAGATTTTAAGAATACATAGTTATTCCTCTCCTCGTATTGATGGGAAAGAGACAAGTCCCAAGAAACTTCGAAACAATCGGAAGTCTAAATTTTACATCAACTGCAGGTGAACAGATCGTAAGTACCTCCTGCTGTTTTATTGTCAACCGATCGACGCCGAAAACTCGTTAGAGTTATTTTTTTTTTTTTAGCTTCGTCTCGAGGAATCCATTGAACATTTCATAATCTTACGGCTTTGATAACGATGAATTATAAAATATAGCACTCTATAATTATTAATAAAATAACATTTAATAACATGTGGATACATCGCCATTATAGCGTATTTATCCACATTTTTCGAAAAACTAGTTTTGGTGATTTTCAAAATGTGGATACACATGGTGTGTTTGTATCCACAAAACCCCGCCAAATTACAGTTACGCCCCCCCCCCCCCCGCCCGACTCCCACCCCAACAATTCTCATAGATTCCGGGAGATTATAAGATGCTACACTTATTCAACCTATGCACTACCCTTAGGAGGATGTCCCCACCATGGGGCACCAAATATCACACAGCTTCTCAGCCTCATTTGATTCTAACCTACCCAAGGTATGAGATGCAGTGTACATTGTTCATACACACACATGGCGAATCACCTACAATATATTCTTTTTTTTTTGTAATTACTAATAGGTTGATGACATTATTTCATTTCAGATGTACAATATGAAATAACCGGCGGGGGTTCCCGCAATACTGAACCTCTGTTAGTTTTGAATTTCGTGTCGCTATCAAATAATTGTATTCCACATCATATGATTTACCCTTAATCTTTTGCACAAACCTTATTTTATTTCAGAAGTATAACATGAAATAACTTTATTTCATTATTCTGCTCTATAATATCCATTCTTTGTCCAATATACCCAAAAAGGCAATGTTGTCGTGTAAGTCCTTTACTATATAACTCAATGCGTGTTGTCCAACGGCAGGCGATTCGAGTGCAAATTCGTGGAAATGAAGGTTCCGCGCTCTGGACACGGACTATTCCGACGGCATTCCAGCGGCTGCACGCAATAAATGCTCGAAGTTCTTTTCAAATCAGTCCGCTCCTTTTGAAATATTAAACAGTAGTCCACTTTGATTAGCGTTTGTGCTACACATACATTTGCATTATTATTCTGGGTTACTATCCATTCAACTTTTATTATGAGTCAGTCATCAATGTTCTATATATGTAGGCCTAAGCTCTGTCTGTTGTTGGCTTGAACGACTAACGAAAGCAGCGGGAAAAGTGATTCTGATTTCCAAGTAACTTTATACTCATATTTATAGTGCGATGATTTGGAAGAAATATAATGTATTAAAATAAGCTATCGACATTTTGTTTTTGATGAATACTTCGTGAATTGACTGTCTGACTGAAGTGAATTCGGGGTTTAGGGCGTTTCACTTCGCACTGACCTATATTGGGGCTTATCATAAGGTTTTCTAATCTTTTCTTGTAATTTATTTTTGATTTGATGCTAAGTCAGTTGATAACCATGTCCCGAAAGTGACACCTAATTACCAGTACACAGATTATTAATGGAATGCAAAAATTCAGAATCCTGAGCATTATGGAAAGTAATATATTGCTTTATCTGCTTATCTATTTACCTCTAGAGCACCACGTGACATCATCAAATCTCTTCCCCATTACAAAAGATGTGTAAAGTTTACATAGGAAAAACTCCTTTTTGTGTGACCATAATAAAACCGATTTTATGTCACTCCAAAACCAGCTATATTATATTCTTCTTGAAATTTACATATTGAAATATCAATTTGGAATCATTTGCATATAATGGTATTGAAGATTGATCAAAATCTACCCCATGACCTACTTTTGAGGCATTTGTAGTGAGGATTTTCTCTTGTAACAAAAATATGACATTTCAAACCAAAACCATTTTTGGTTCTTTCAAATAATCAAACATTATAGTATATTGAGTGCAAATGCAATTTTGGTTAAAGGTGTCAAATTTCGTTAAAAGAGGAAATCCTCTCTATAAAGTCTAAAAACCACAAAATATATATGTGGGTCAGGCAGCACATTTTGGTCAGCCATATCTCCATTTTTATACAATTGACTATCGCATTCATTTTCGAGGCAGATATTTCAGTATGTAAGAAAATTCTGATTTTCGATTTAAAAAAATCCGGGCTTATAATCACACACAAAGGAGTTGTTCCCATATTAACGTCACACGTTCCGAAGAAAAACTGATTCGAAGAGTAACCGTGGCATGAGAGTATATGGTTATCCTATTATCCGTCTACTGATTGTTAGATCTAATACTTGTATCCAACTGAACTGGGCTCATATGATCAATTCATTTCTCATCGCCAATTATATATGTTCCATAGTATATGTATCTTTTCCTCTATGTTATAGGATATATCTCGGCATGCATGTGGTGTGCTTTTATTGTTTTACATATTTTATTGATAGTCGCTCAGACTAATCGTAGAGATTAAAAATGTATGTTTAAATAAATCTTGAAGTGAAATGGAAAAAAACACAACAGATTAGGGTTTTAGTTAAATGTGCTTATTACAAAAGTGCAATGGAATTAGGATATACGTCCTACCAATACGTCATCCCTTTCCCTACACAATGAATAAAAATGACATCTATTAAATATTTAATAAATTTGCCAAATAACACAACACAATAGTGACAAAAAAGCAAAGAATTTTGCTCAAGGGATAATAGATTAGCACACAGTTAAGTTGCTAGGGGAATATACAGTTGTGTTGCCCCTCGGTTGTCCCTCGACTGCGGCTCGGGCAATATACACATCCTCGGGGCAACAAAACTACATATTCCCCTCACACCAAGGCAATATTTTCATAATATGTATGACTGACATCACACGGCAGTCTATTATGAATTTACCGCTTATAAATCAACACACTTGAAATTTATGGATTTACTACATCTGTAATATCTCACAAATATGACAGCAAAACTATGTTTCCTCAAAGTAAACCGCGAGTGATTGAAAAATGTATTGAACAGTTCCTCGCCACAGTTAAAAAGATTGAAGGGATGTGTATGATTTATGCGCTCGACAGATATGAAAAGTCATCTTGTTCGCCTCTACCAGACGAAGAAAACGGACTAATTATTAGAGCGAGGCGAGATACATGTAGATCAGCCTTTCGGGTTGATCATGATCAGATAGCAGTGCATTCAGTTCATATGACGTGTAGACTTTTCAGCGAGGTTATCCTGTAGTCTCCATATTTGCATCCTTTGCTCGATAATTAAAGCGATTGAGCCTGAATGAATGGCGATATACACGAGAGAAGGTAAGGAATACAAACGTCTAGTCTAGACCGTCAAGCAATATTCAGCCGTCGTCCATTAAAGAATTTCCGAAGAATAAGGAGGTCGTCTTATTAAAAAACATCTTCTCTCCAGATTTGATTTTCTAATTGTTTAGTCGTGCCACGGAATCGGGATGTGGAATGATACGTAGCGCAAAGATACTGTTTGTCGATAAATATAACGCCTTTGCACCATACAGGTCCGCAAACGCGGGACTACATTTGAAGTTCTTTAATAATTAAATGATGCATTTATCACTGCAAGAACTCATCTTTCCAGTGAATGTCATAAGGTAAACCACATGATTTCATTGGTGTATAAAATGCACCAGGAGGGCCGAAGATAGAACGTTCTACTGATCGATAATCGTTGATCCTTTTCCTGATCGATACTCATTGATCGTTTTTGCCGTTTGTTCAAACGTTTGTTGTTCAGTGATTATACGAAGATTGTGTCCTGATTCTTCGTGCAGTATTTCTCGATTGAACAACATTTCCACATCATACTCCTCACAATTCGATCGTTCAAATTTCTTTGGGGAGGAAAGGAATATCTCCTTGCAATTTGCATAATCGTAATTTCGTGAAATCTTGATATTTTGGAACAAGCATATAGAAAGTTGTGCAGGACAATTCAATTCAATTCAATATATTTGCACTTTGCACATGCATTAAGGACAGTGTACAAAAAAATACAAGAAACCAAGTGACATTAATAATTTAAACACATTTGTACCATATTGGTAGACGTATATATGATACACAGTCTCAGTTATTAGCTAGTAGTGTGTTTGATGTAATAAAATAGAGAATGCCCATTGGTTTGCTGTCAGAATTTGTCTTTTACGCAAATAAAAACACGTACATATATATTTACAAACACGGTCATGCACGCTTTTCCATGAAAAATCATATCAGATTTGTAACTTCTGATGTCATTATCCTATGTCGAGGTATGTACAAGAGAGACACAGGGACGTCTTTCGACAGAGATTAAATATTACCAAATAATATTAATCATATACGAAAAATTAACAAACGAAAAGAATGAAAAACATAACGGGAAACAAAGCAGGTAACCGAAAAGTCACCAACTTCTCATATAACAAAGTTCTGAACATGCATTAATGCACGTAGACATTAATTGCAGTATTGGAAATATTCGGATACAAGGCGTTACATCGATCGAATCATTTACAATTAATATATGACCAAAACGATCTCAAATTAGTGAAGATAATGTTCAGTACAGACTAGAAAACTCGATTAGAATATAAAACAGTTATATCCGTTATCTAACAGGCACATAGTATCATTATACCTTTCATAGCTATATGAAAAGACACGAAATTGAAGTTATCCACTAGGATATATCATAATAGCAACTGTTTATGAACAAGAAAGAACAGTTTTGTAACTGACAGAGTCACCCTCATTAAATAAAGCTATATATATATACGATGCTTTGAAGAACTGCTGAAAGCAGTGAAACTAGTTAGCAAAATCAATCAGTCCGAGTTAGTCATGACTTTTTTCTAATACTATATTTACCATACACAAAGGCAGTTTTACTGTGATCATTTAATCTATATATATATATATATAGAAAAGAAAATAAAATAAAATGACACTGACAGCTGGAATTCGTCGTTTCTTGTATATATATACACACAAGATTTATTAAAACATTATAGTGTACTGATAAATAATGATCATATAGTATATTTTATTATTAGTTAGTTCACGTTATTGTTGGGACAATTCTCAGACTGAATACTCTCACCAGAAGCTGGTTACTCCCTAAATTTCTGATCAGATGCATCTATACAAGTGTGATTGACGTATTATTTGGAACTGGCATGTAATATCGAAAGTGTATACAATAAAATGATCTCTCCGGTATTTATGTGTTAGATTAGAACGAAATGAATTTCTACAACTTACAAACGTGTATATATCTCACAATCTATAGTATTTGACTATGATGTACACATTGGTGAATACATGGATACACATATAATACACATGAGAAGACGTAATATTTCTCGAAATACCTAGAAAGGTGCGGTTGCCACAATGTATATATTTAGAAATAAAGTGTTTTGTAACCAAATTATATTAATTATAATCAGCACTAAAACACCTTTTGCATTATGGGATAATTGATCGTTGATGTCAGTTGTTCTCTCATTTTAATAGTCTCCGAAGAAACAGTACGGTATAGGAAAATGGTTTGAAATTCTACAGATGAATAAATCATCGAGAACTCGATTGATTCTGAGGTTATATTATTGATAATTTGTTACTCTACAGATGGACTCCAGTTTCCTTGATCTTTGTCCCATAATATACCCAAATCAGAATTTTACAAGAGTTCTATAACATATGACCTGCCAATAATCTATATACAAGCAGTATTCGTACTGGTGCTAGTGTATTCCGTTATTTAACAAATGATAACGTTAATGTTACTTTGAATATACTGTGCAGGTTAGTAGTATACAGCGCGCAAGATAAGTCAGTGTAAACCCGGATGTAGAGGTCATAGAGGTCAATGATGAATATTGACCAATCAAATGCGTGGATGTAGTTAGACTGCGCATGTGCAGAATTGGTGGTGACGTCATAAGTGTGTATGTGCGCGTGAGGGACAGTGGGAGGTGGGACAAGATGGCAGCTGGTTTTAGTGTCGTGTGGGAGGTGGGACAAGATGGCGGCCGGTTTTAGTGTGTTGTGGGAGGTGGGACAAGATGGCGGCCTGTTTTAGTGTCGTGTGGGAGGTGGGACAAGATGGCGGTTGGTTTTAGTGTGTTGTGTGGGAGGTGGGACAAGATGGCGGGCCGTATTTGTGTGTTTTTGTGTGTTGTGTGGGAGGTGGGACAAGATGGCGGCCGGTTTTAGTGTCGTGTGGGAGGTGGGACAAGATGGCGGCGAGTTTTAGTGTCGTGTGGGAGGTGGGACAAGATGGCGGCCTGTTTTAGTGTCGTGTGGGAGGTGGGACAAGATGGCGGTCCGTTTTAGTGTGTTGTGTGGGAGGTGGGACAAGATGGCGGCCCGTATTTGTGTGTTGTGTGGGAGGTGGGACAAGATGGCGGCCTGTTTTAGTGTGTTGTGTGGGAGGTGGGATAAGATGGCGGCCGGTTTTAGTGTGTGGGAGGTGGACGGCATGTTCGGGCATGTTCGGGCAAAAAAAAGTTCCGGCAAAAAAAAAAAAAAAAAAAAATGTATTCATGCGCGGTGATGCGGTTTGGCCGTGGTTTTGGCGGTGATTCGGTCTCGGGAAAAAGCTTCCGCGGAGAAAAAGTAGTCCCTAGATAAAATGGTCCGATGGGGTCGAGTGAGGTATCAAAGTGAAGGTTAGGTGAAGGAGCATCTAATGGGCTGGGTGTGGGGTTGAAATATCGTCATTCTGCGCATGCGCGGCGGCCGAAGGGTATGAAAATAGCCTTGTTGGAGCTAGGGGAGCCCCTAAGGGTCCGATGGGGTCGAGTGAGGTATCAAATTGAAGGTTAGGTGAAGGGGCATCTGATGGGCTGGGCGCGGGGTTGAACTATCGGCATTCTGCGCATGCGCGGAGGCCAAAGGGTATGAAAATAGCCTTTTTGGAGCTAGGAGATTGACTACTGGTCCAGTGGGGTCGAGTGAGGTATCGATGTGAAGCATTCGTGAAGGGGCATCTGATGGGCTGGGTGTGGGGTTGAAATATCGGCATTCTGCGCATGCGCGGTGGCCCAAGGGTATGGAAATAGCGGTTTTGGAGCTAGGGGAGTCCCTAATGGGCCAATGGAGTCGTATGAGGTATCAAAGTGAAGCATTCGTGAAGGGGCATCTGATGGACTGGGCGTGGGGTTGAAATATCGGCATTCTGCGCATGCGTGGTGACCCAAGGGTATGGAAATAGACGTTTTGGAGCTAGGGGAGCCCCTAATGGTCCAATGGGGTCGAGTGAGGTATCAAAGTGAAGCATTCGTGAAGGGGCATCTGATGGGCTGGATATGGGGCTGAACTATCGGCATTCTGCGCATGCGCGGTGGCCCAAGGGTATGAAAATAGCCGTGTTGGGAGCTAGGGGAGCCCCTAATGGACCAATGGGGTCGAGTGAGGTATCAAAGTGAAGCTTATGTGAAGGGGCATCTGATGGGCTGGGTGTGGGGTTGAACTATCGGCATTCTGCGCATGCGCGGTGGCCCAAGTGTATGAAAATAGCCGTGTTGGGATGTAGGGGAGCCCCTAATGGACCAATGGGGTCGAGTGAGGTATCTAAGTGAAGCATTCGTGAAGGGGCATCTGATGGGTTGGGTGTGCGGTAGGAATATCATTCTGCGCATGCGCAGATGCAATACGGAGGTCTCGTCCAATCAGAAGCGAGTATTTCAAATCCGTCCCAGAGCTCTCGTCCAATCAGAAGCGAGTATTTTGACCCGGTGCATTATGGGACATATCCAAGATGGCGGCACGTATGTTCAAGATGGCGGCACATCCGGTGTCGAAAACTGGCCATTTTGTCGGATGTGGTCACTTAGTGTCGAAAACTGGACCCTGTATGACGTCACTTCCGGGTTTTTCACTAAAAACTACATCCAAACATAGAAGAGTTCCTAATGTTTCCTCTTAGACGTCCGTATGTTCAATCGCCGGTGGGTTTTCCCGCCCCGCCCCAGCGCCCCGCAGCGCGAGCGCGTGCGCGAGTTCTCCGGAAGTGCGCGTCATCCCCGGCAGTGCGCGCGCGGACGCGGGTCAAAAGGTCAAAGGGTCACCTCCAGGTCAGACGGTCCAATGTCCAATGAGACAATGTTGCGGTATCGCTATAGTCAGAGCTTGAGCACAATAAAAAATTCTAGATTCTAGGGGGATTCTAGATGAACCTGGGAAAGATGGGCAGTTCCATGTGGACCAATCAGCGGTCGAGAAAAAAGAGCCAATCAGCGGTCGAGAAAAAGAACCAATCAGCGATCGAACAATCAGCCCATCGAATTGGGGTATTCACGGTGTGCTTTCGCTGACGTCCGCGCCTACATCTGGGTTCTTGTACACCCGGGTAATATTTTTCTGGACATGGATGGGTTACCTTTGGCTCCATTCTAGGCCACTGATTGACTAATACGGTGTTCAAAGCCACTTTCATGCATTATGCTCATAGAACTTATAGTCATAATCTATCCGTGTTGGACGAGTCTCTTCACTCACCGTATACACGTACCTCAATGAAATGCCCGCTCCAAACCTAGACCAAAGACACGTACTTGGTCTGTAGGCTGATTCCATTGGCTCTCTATTTTTTACTATAGTGCTCTTGCCTTCTAAACTTGATGGGTTACATTTTGACCCCATCCTACACCACTGATTTCAGTTTGACTGAATCTCCACATTGGGCATTGATGCATTAGGAATAAAACACACAAGACAGGGGTTTTTGGTGAGATCTCATTTTTTTTTTATTCAGTGAACAACAACAACGTGAGAACAACCACGTGAAAACTCAAGCCAAGAACAAGGGGCTTGTAATTAACTGAAGCCCAGAACAAGGGGCTTGTAATTAACTGAAGCCCAGAACAAGGGGCTTGTACATTGAAGCCCAGAACAAGGGACTTGTCATTAACTTAAGCCCAGAACGGGGCTTGTACATTGAAATGATGGGTGGCCCAGTCATAGACGAGTACATCGCGGTCCTCGGCCTGGGGGTACTCGTCAAACATCTGTACGATAGTAGATAAGGGTCTTCCCCGGCATCGATGGTACAGGTAAAACAAACAATATTGTCCGCACACGCCACTGGTCAGGCTTTGCAACGTTTGACTGTTCCAACACCACGTCTCTGTGCCTTGATCCATGAAGTCTGTTAAATCGGGATGGAGGGGTGGCAGACCGTACAGGTCAAAGTATTCCCCCTGCTCTTCTGTCAAGTACACGGCCACCCAGTGTTCACCGGGTCGATCCATCGGGTCCGTGTTGAGAACGTAAGCAGCCGGATACATACGGTCTAATGGAAACACATCTCGGGCGAACACCCCTTGAAAGACCCTACGTGTCTCTGGGTCATTCTCCAGCACGGTGGTTATCTGGTCTGTATCCATGTTAGGTGGAGAAGTCACACAGGACGTTGCGCGCCTTGTCCACTTGAATGATGTTGTCAAACTCGGCGTAGCAGATCACATTGACGGTGGTCGCCAGGGCTCGTGCAAAGTGGATTTCCAACCGTAAATTGCCTTGCTTGGTCAGGGCCAGCTGATGGTCGTTCTCTAAGGTGGGGGTCAGATCGAAACAGAACAACGTGTATCCGTTCGCGTAGTCCTCCCGACTGATCATATTCCCTTCGTCCTGGTTGATTTGACCGGTGGCTGTAAACAGGCTCTGATAGGCTCGAATGAAATTCCTCCGCCCAAAGTTCGGGTTAAGGCCGTGGCTGGCACCTGTTGTCCATCCACATGCAGGGCCACAAAATTGATGCCGAAATGTTTAAAGTCAAACGGATTCTCTGGGTAGGCTCCGCTGAAACTGGTATTTTCCACACAGGCCAGGATCAATCGCTTGGGTAGTTCCCCCAGGAACAGGTTTTCTTTGTTGGCGCCCATATTTCCAGCAGGCACAGAGAACACTTTGGTTTGCACACGTCGGATAGGGTACTGGGCTGGTTTTGTTTCCAAGGCTTTCATGTGTCCCAATTGAACGGCAGGATTCGGTTTCACTTTTCGGACATACAGGACTGCGTCTTGGATGACAATCTTATAGTCCGCTACATGCCCCTCTACGTTAGTGGCCATCAAGGCGAAGGTGGGAGGCGCCCGTATCAGTCGGATTTTGATGGGGGTCTTGTTCAAGAGGTACCGGTCTTGCATGAACATGTCTGCATGCAGTCGACCCATCATATCCACCGAGGCACTGTTCGCAGTGAAAGCCTTCCGTTTGTTATATCCCCCATTGTCCGCCGTGTCCATGTGCTCGGCCGTGTCCTTGTAGAATAAAGCGGTTGTCAGCTGAGATTTTTTAGCCTCTCGGCCATACGACAACAGTGTCTCGATGTAGGCTCGATAGGGGTACGTGTTGGTGGAGTCACTGATGAGTTTGTCGCTGAGAAAAATATCCACCTGCTGAAACATCGAGTGCAGCCAGAGATTCGTCGGGCCCACCGTTGCTTGGTCAGCGATTCTGGTGCCAGCTCCATTGACCACCTTGGCTTTCACATACAAGTAGGTATGGGCTAAATCCACATAGGCCGTATCCGCATTACTGATGGTGAACTCGATGGGCCCGGTTTCGTTGATGCTGGAGAGCGGGAGATGCTCCACCCATAATCCTTGTTCGACACTGGTTTGTGTGGGCGGCACGGTCCACAAATCAAATTCACTGTTGGTGGAGGGGCAGGACTCGGCGTGGATTAAGGCCATGTTTTAAGAAAGATATCCCGGGTCTTCTTGGATGTGCGTCGTCGCTGGGTCGGTCGTCGACTGGTGCGTGATCTCGGTGGGGCAGCTCTTTTATTCCCTACGGTGCGTTGTGCTTTGGCCACCAAGACGCCTCCCGCTTCTTTGGCCCGTCGTTTCAAGGCTTGTCGGGGTGCCGTACCCCCCAAGACATCACCGGCCACTTGCAGTCCACTGCGTACCGCTTGTTTGCCGATTGCTTTCACACCCCGCGTCACCAAGGGCAGGAACGTTTTCACAATGCTGCCGAGTATGTTCCCCAGTCCATGTCCTCGTTGCATGCGTGCACCGCTAAAGACCGGAAAGCCACCCCGGCCTGTTGGGCATAATAGTCGGCATAGCTGCGTGCATCGCACTCGTAAGGTACTTTCATTATGCAAAGTGGGGAGCACGTGCTTGTCGAAAATGAAGTGTCAGCACCACTTTTCCTCGTTCGAATGCCACCGCTCGTCCCGTGTCATCTCTTATATCCACCGTGATCGTGTTGATGTCGGTATGTCGTACGGGCAGGTACATGATATGGTTGAAACTGTGGGTGACTTGATCGCCATACGTCTTTTTAATGGGGACCACCCGTAACAGAGGTGTGTTGATATCGCCCACGATGTGGTTGTCCACCACGTCCGAGTAGACGTGGAGTCCGTACATACCCGACTTCATATCCATCGGCATCTCGCCATGGTGTTGGTTGGGACCAGCGAACGTCTGTAGATCGAAACCCATCATTTGCTGTAGTGTAGGACTGAGTTTCACATTCACGGTATCGGTGACGGTAAGCTGTGCCTTGTCGTTGTGTACGTTGACATCGAAGAACACGTTTCTCTTGAAGCGCAAGGCTATCAGGCGTGTTGCACTATCCGTCACCCCCCGTAGCGCCTTATCATGCATCAGTCTTGACAGCCCACCCATGAACTCTTTGGGGGTATCGTATTGGCCTTCGGGCAGGGTGAGCCAGGTGTTTTTGCCTTCGTAGGTGACCTCGTACCACACTTCATTGGCTCGCACGTTGTACCACGAGTAAGGGTATTGGATATCCACGAGGGCACATTCCCAGCGGCCAGGTAAATGTAACGGTTGCGGTAACTGGGTGACGTACTTGGCCACGGTGTTGTCAGGAAACACATCCAGCGAACTGTTACTGGGTAGGGTCAGGTAAAACATGGCGGCTGAGCTGTCCTGCTGCTGCTGTTGGTTTTAATAGGTCTTCCAGGCCTTGGGCGGTTGTGTCCGGCGTCGTGTTCGTCGCGTTGACTTGCTACGTGTCACGGTTCTGGAGATGTGGGGTGTCTTGATCAAGGGTGTTTTTTTATAGGCGCGAAAAGAAAGTGCCCGTTGTGGTGGTGTTTTGGGGGGTGACTCCGGTTCCCATTCGGCTTCCCAAGAAGGTAGTGGGCCACTCGGTGATTGCTGGGTTTGCTGCATAAAGGCCCAGCGGTGGGGATTCCCCACCAATTCCTGTGGTACATGCATGTCTTTCAAGCCTTGAGCGAAGACCTCCCATCCTCGAGGATCGGTGTGCGATCTGCGTTGACGCATCAGATCATTCACTAAATCCGTCACGTGGGTGCCGGGGACCGCCTGATTCTGTACCAGGAGTTCGCCTTTATCATTCCAAGTCATGTTAGGATTCTGTTTCATCCGTTGTAATACCAGGCCAGCTTGTTTCTTGAACGAGGCAGGTACACTCTTCAGCACTTCGTCTTCCACCCACTGTGGGGCTGTGGGGGCTACTTCACCCGGCTGTTGGAGCGGTGCTGAGGTCAGCGGTCTGTCACGTGGTGGTGGTGGTGGTGGTGGTGGTGGTGCTGTTGCTGGGGTAGGCAGGGTTTTGTATTGGTCCATGAACGTCATGTACCGTTGAAGCGTCTCATTGTACCGTTGTACTTTCTCACTGTCGCTTAACCCCGGTCTCTGTAAGATCTGTTGCATCTCTCCATCGAGGCTGTTTATGGTCTTCACCGTAGGTGGGACAGGGTAGGGTGATTGGAGGTTTTGCAGGAACCGTGGTTCGACGAGGACCATTTTTTCCAATACTGGACCCAACACGGAAGCGGCCAACGGTGCTAAGATGGCCCCGAGAAAGCCGCCTTTCTGTAACACCTTTTTCTTTTGTGTTTGAGGGACCCGCTTGTGGACTAGGGTTCGGAGACCTGTCTTATGCTTGGCCAACTTGGTCTTCTGGGCCGGAGTCAGTGGTACGTTGCCTTTTAACAGGTTGTACCCGATCTCGCACAGACAGCGTACAAGGTCAGGGTCCGCACCGCGTATAATGGTTCGGACTAACTCGGGTGGGGCCGTCTTCAATACACGGAGCGTGGGAGCGTGCTTCCGTACTCGCGCAGACATCCTGTACAACTAATGCTAGAACCCACAACTCTGCCCTTTTTATCCACCTCACAGACAAAGTCAACCCTGCTGTGGTATTCATTCTTTTATTATTCCCCATCATCAAACACACAGACCCCAGCTGGGGGCGCCACTGTGGATGTGTTTACATTATTTTTGCATGTACACGTGGTGGGTCTCTCCGGGAAAGATGCCGGTCCGTAGTCGAAGGTGGTCGGGGGTGGCTTGCTTGAGATCGAAGAGCATATACCCGTGCTGAGGGGTTGTGGCATCTTTGAAGGCTTCCAACACAAACGGTGTGCGGCCGGGATACATCTGTCTCGCCAGGTGCAGCAGTTGAGTGGTATCTCTCGGGTTTTTGAAGACCACCAGGTAGTGCGCATTTAAGCTGATATTCCGATGTTCTTTGTTTTTACTGAACAGATTCTGCACAATGTAGATGATGCTGAGCCGTCGATGATGGCTGCCTTTGGTAAAGAGTTGGGTGACCCGTGCATCCGTCTCCGCCATGAGATCATCCACAACCACCAATGTGTCGGGTTCCAAATCGGCCAGGTTGGGTAGGCCTTCCACGAACGTGATGTGGGGCATTGCTGCATACGCTTCCTGCCATTCTCCGTAACACCACACGACTCGGGCAATGGGTGGAGTGATCATGCTGTCGGCGTGTTGAAGGAGCTTCCTGACGAAGTGCGTTTTACCGGAGCCCGTCGGTCCTGCGATGACGCAGGTGAAGGGATGTTGCCACCGAGGGTCCATGGTTTGAGGTCTATCCGTTGTCGTGGTAACCCGCTCTTGTAAATTTCGTACGGGTGAACTGGAGTGGTGGTGGGTACAACGTCGGTCGTCGTTGTCTGTTCACGTTCAGAGATGGTGCTGGGGGTGGGTACAACGTGGGTGGTCGTCGTCGTTGTCGGTTCACTGTGAGGGATGAAATCCGGTGGGTCTTGAGACGTAGTAGGTGTACTTGGTGTAAGTGTAGAGCTCGACGTGGCTTGTACGCGGGGTGTGGTGGTGGTGGTGGTGACTGGGCTCGATACGACTGGTGCTCTCTGTAGACCCGTTTCACTGATGGCTGGTGTTCTCAGTTGGTTAAGTAACGTACTGACATAGGTTACGTCGTAAAACACATCTCCGTACAACACACTCAGCAGGGTTAGCAATAGCACCCCAAAGACCACTTGCGCTTTGCGTGTTTTGCGAGACGCTGTCTTCGGAGGCAGCTGCTGTTGGTCCATAGCACTGGGGTCGGACGTGGAATGAAGGAGGACGACAGTGGTGTCTGGCTTTATAGTCGTTTCACCTGGTTGGCCGCGATCCAGGAATTGAAGGAACTGGGCCAGCCTTGCCATTTTACGAAATGAAACAGTTTGCCACATCGACGTTCCGTTTTCAAAATCTGCTCCACCGTGTAGTAGTCTTGCTGTGTTTTTACAACAGGCTGTAATTCCGTGTCGTAAAACGTCCCCAGCAACGTTTCGCCTTGGAGATCTTCCAGTTCATAGACTCGCCGCTGTCGAGGTAGGCGCCGTTTAATCAGGAAGTGCTCATCGCTCCAGTTGGGCAAGTAATTTTTCTCGAACTTGCCCTTGACTTTACTGATCCGTACAGGGTCGCCGACCTTGTACACCGCCTTCGTCGTTCGCTGCGATGGCCTGGGGTACAAGACACGCCGGACTTGGGCTTCATTGCGTTGGGTCACGGTAATGGGGCTCTCTCTATACTTCGATGATAGGCTCGATTGTAACCCCTCACCAGTTTCGGGAGAACATCGATGTACCGCCTTGTATTCTTATAGGTGAAATATTTATACATGCGGCCTTTGAATGTCCTGTTGAACCTCTCCACCACGGAAGCCTTGGTCTCGTTGTACGTATGGAAGAAAAACACCTTCTGTTTCTTGAGAAAGGCTTGGAACGGTCTGTTGAGGGATTCCGTGCCTTCGTCGGTTTGCAAATACAAAGGTTTGCGCCCGGTCTTGAAGATGTCTTTGAACGCCGCTATGAGATTTGCCCCCGTTTTCGTTCGGATGGGTACCACCCACGCATACTTGGATAGGATATCGATGCACGTCAAGATATACCGATTCTCATCGTTGTGTTTGGCAAAGGCGCTCATATCAACCAAATCCGCTTGCCACTGGGCATCTATTCCTCCCACGATGACCCGGTTCCGTAGAAAATGGCGACGGACAGGTCGATGTAAGGTATAGGTGTCTTGTCTTCTTAACCAATCTCGGACTTGGGCACGTTGTACCCCCTGGGGTTTGGCCGCTCGATAGAGAGCCGACAATGCACTATAGGCTGCCGGACTGTCTGGACTGTAGTATAAGTTATCCAACACCTTCTCCCAGCGCTTCATGGTGACAAAATGATGATGGACCCTGGCTCTATCGTTTATTTATAACGGGTATATCTTGGGCCTGGGTTTCTTTCTGATTTTCTTCGTGGACTTCCACAGTGGCCATGGTCAATGACCAGTCCAACTCGTCTGATGACCGCTTGATAAGCACTTCATCCACATCCACCACGGCATCTTCCAATGCAGACCATAGATCAGGGTGAAGGGTAAAATGCACTGTACCTCCATCTAGCCGAGCCAATTGAGCAAAGAAAGGGCCGCGTCGAATGTACATATCGTGACACAAGTGGATGAGGTCGCCGTCCAGTTCACCAGACAACACCCGTTTGAATTTGGTCCAGCCCTCCCGGGACAGACGAATGTGAGCCGGGCACGGTTGTGTAGGATCCGCATCACAGATGTCTCCCACCTCCTCCATGATATCGACCTTATCCGCATACACGTGCAGGAAAACCTCGGGGGTCAAGCTGAAATACGCCAGTACTATATGCTCCGTCATGGTCAGTACGTGAATGGTACCAGATTTCACTGTCTCCCGTATTTATAGGGGGAACCCCGTGAGATCAAAGGATCAGGTGGTCATGTCATTGGGCTGACTGAGTCTAGCGGGGTAATCAATGGCATCGTCGTCGGGTTCATGTAGTTGTTCATGGGGTTCAGCCATTGGCCCCGCGGCTTCATCACGGATTTTGTCTTCTTCTTCATCGTTCTGGCCCGTCATGTGTGTGTGGGTGGCTTCATGAGGTGACACTGTCATTTCAGCCTCTGCGCATTCTATACATATAGTATTTTCTCCATCCGCTTTTTTTTCATTAGGTTCATCTAGTGCGTGTTCGATAGCATGAGCCCATGCCAATTGGTGGGGTGATCGATCGTCGGGTATAAATAACTGGTCCACCAGAGGGCCTATTTTCTCCAAGGCTGACCACAGAGAGGGAGTTAGGGGGAAACTTCGAGCCGGCTCTTGGTAGCGTCCCACCCGTGGGTAGAGCGCAGTATGGTATACGTAGTTGGCCTTGTCCAGGTGGATCAGGTGTCCGTCTAACTCTCCGCTCAACACCCGTTTAAACTTAGTCCACCCATCACGCTGTAGTGTCACCGTATTCGATAAAGTCTCAGGGGACGCCCTCCAATCCCCGCCACTATCTTCCACCAGAGTCACATAATCTTCATAAACGTATAATCCCACCTGGTACGGTGTAAGGGGGAGGATGGCTCGTAGGACGGATGACATGCTTGGTCCAAATGTCGAACGGTGAATGACACACACTCTGTCTGACCCTGGTATTTATAGTGTCAATACCACAGCGCCAGGATGAATAGGGCACAGACTAGTATGAGGCCAACCAGCCGGTGCTGGTTGCGGCGTGAGCGCTCGTGGTCCATAGCCCGAGCATCAAGGATGGCTGTCATAGTCCAGTAGTGGTGATGGCACGCCTCTCCATCGAGTGCACTCTGTGGAGGACCGCTTCTGTGAACTCGTTCAGGATCTGGCGTCGTCCCTCGTTGTCGTCGCCATCTGCAAACATGGACGGACCACTGCTCGGTAACCCGTGAATGAATTCACCACGGTGGCATACTGTAAAATGCGAGTCGCATGGGGCTGGATCTCCGCCATGGCTCTGTAGAAATGAAGGTGTGGGATCCAGAGGGACGTGTTTTATAGACCAGATGTAGCTCTACGGGTGTAGTCCGTGATACGTACTATTCTGATGGGTTAGTCAAAAAAGGGAGCAACAACAACAACAACAAGAACACAGATTACAGATCAATCCTTTTATTATGCGTGAACAACATAGAAATGCATGTACTGACCTGTCTGTGGGAGGTTTCCCACAATGGCGTTCACCTTCGCGTCTTTTCGTGTACGTCCGTGTCTTTTCGTTAAAGTCCGTGTATCTTCGGTAAAGTCCGTAGGCATTGGGCAGGGAAGCTTTTTCCCGAGACCGAATCACCGCCAGACATGACTGCATCACCGCGGATGAATACATTCTTGCACTCACTCACACCTCGCAACATTGTCTCATTGGACATTGGACCGTCTGACCTGGAGGTGACCCTTTGACCTTTTGACCCGCGTCCGCGCGCGCGCACTGCCGGGGATGACGCGCACTTCCGGAGAACTCGCGCGCGCGCTCGCGCTGCGGGGCGCTGCGGGGCGCTGGGGCGGGGCGGGAAAACACAAAACACACCGGCGATTGAACATACGGACGTCTAAGAGGAAACATTAGGAACTCTTCTATGTTTGGAGGTAGTTTTTAGTGAAAAACCCGGAAGTGACGTCATACAGGGTCCAGTTTTCGACACTGAGTGACCACATCCGACAAAATGGCCAGTTTTCGACACCGGATGTGCCGCCAACTTGAACATACGTGCCGCCATCTTGGATATGTCCCATAATGCACCGGGTCAAAATACTCGCTTCTGATTGGACGAGAGCTCTGGGACGGATTTGAAATACTCGCTTCTGATTGGACGAGACCTCCGTATTGCATCTGCGCATGCGCAGAATGATATTCCTACCGCACACCCAACCCATCAGATGCCCCTTCACGGATGCTTCACTTAGATACCTCACTCGACCCCATTGGTGCATTAGGGGCTCCCCTACATCCCAACACGGCTATTTTCATACACTTGGGCCACCGCGCATGCGCAGAATGGCGATAGTTCAACCCCACACCCAGCCCATCAGATGCCCCTTCACATAAGCTTCACTTTGATACCTCACTCGACCCCATTGGTCCATTAGGGGCTCCCCTAGCTCCCAACACGGCTATTTCCATACCCTTGGGCCACCGCGCATGCGCAGAATACCGATAGTTCAACCCCATATCCAGCCCATCAGATGCCCCTTCACGAATGCTTCACTTTGATACCTCACTCGACCCCATTGGTCCATTACGGGCTCCCCTAGCTCCAACACGGCTATTTCCATACCCTTGGGCCACCACGCATGCGCAGAATACCGATAGTTCAACCCCACACCCAGTCCATCAGATGCCCCTTCACGAATGCTTCACTTTGATACCTCATACGACTCCATTGGCCCATTAGGGACTCCCTAGCTCCAAAACCGCTATTTCCATACCCTTGGGCCACCGCGCATGCGCAGAATGCCGATATTTCAACCCCACACCCAGCCCATCAGATGCCCCTTCACGAATGCTTCACATCGATACCTCACTCGACCCCACTGGACCAGTAGTCAATCTCCTAGCTCCAAAAAAGCTATTTTCATACCCTTTGGCCTCCGCGCATGCGCAGAATGCCGATAGTTCAACCCCGCGCCCAGCCCATCAGATGCCCCTTCACCTAACCTTCAATTTGATACCGCACTCGACCCCATCGGACCCTTAGGGGCTCCCCTAGCTCCAAAAAGGCTATTTTCATACCCTTCGGCCGCCGCGCATGCGCAGAATGACGATATTTCAACCCCACACCCAGCCCATTAGATGCTCCTTCACCTAACCTTCACTTTGATACCTCACTCTACCCCATCGGACCATTTTATCTAGGGACTACTTTTTCTCCGCGGAAGCTTTTTCCCGAGACCGAATCACCGCCAAAACCACGGCCAAACCGCATCCCCGCGCATGAATACATTTTTTTTTTTTTTTTTTTTGCCGGAACTTTTTTTTTGCCCGAACATGCCCGAACATGCCCGAACATGCCCGAACCACGCCGCCATCTTGCTTTACAACATGGCCGACACCCACCATCTTGCTTTACAACAGGGACGACACCTCAACCAATCAAATTCAACCTCACACTTACAATTCAACCAATCAAAAGCCTCGTTACAAACCATACAGTTGTGACGTCATAGTTACATCCGGGTGAAAGTTAACTTTAGTTGCCCTTTATACACTACTGGTGTGGTTAACTACTTGTAACCGAGCAGATCTAATGCTGCCATTTTATACTGCTGTCCCACCGAAATATCATTCCGTAGGCAAACATGACACCCCACTCAGTCACATTATACTGACACCGTCCTTGTTCTATCCTCTTGATACTGAGCGTAAGCGAGGAAGCAACAAGTTCCATTTTTCAAGTCTTTGGTATGACCCGGCCCGGGATTGAACCCAGTACTTAGCGCTTACGAATATCAACAGTTTATTTTATTCTACTTACGTTATACTAACTTAAAACCTAAAAAGTTTGAGATCAAGTAAGCGTATCATGCTATAATAAATGATCTCGATAATGTAAACGAGGAACGGTGAACGCAACAGTACAATCCACACTGGTGGTTCCCACAGTATACGCCATGGTTCTTTCATAATTTGAGAGCGGTACGTTTGATGATACAAGCATGGTGCAACCGGTTCCTCATGACCCATTAGTTTCCACATTCGCTGTACTTATACCAAGTACAAATTTTCGTCTTGTTTGGAAATGCGGAAATTATCGAAAAACGATAAAATATGCAAAAACGACAATATAATTACAAATCCTATAACTAAGCTATCAATGGTCATATTCTGATCAATGAAATATGCTCATATTCAGTATGATTTCAAATTGCCTAATATTTGTGCTGCGCATAATTGATACATCGTTATTGCGCATGTTTTATTTCAACTTCTGTTGATGTTTTTATGCGGCAAATAGCAACCAGCGACTTGGCCGGCGGAATCGTGGATTGAACATCAAAGGGACAGGCAATGATATTGGCTGCAGGCTAGGATATCTTATGTTGATTTATAAGTAGATGTACTTATATCTAATTGATGTGATAACTCTGAAGTACGATTGTAAATGACAACAGTAATTGTTGAAAATTGGAATAGGCCTTTACTAAATCACTATGGCAGTGAACTGATATATGTTCAGGTACGTGATCTTATTGTTTGATTCGCCACATCTGTGACATGCGAGTGGCTTTCACCGCTGTCATAGTTTCGCTTCAGAACCCAGTTGCAGTTTTGATTAACCAGTATCACTCGCGCGCTCTACACATTCTACTCTATAATTTTAAGTTTGTTCGTGTACTTTATATTTACGTTACATTTAACGTCTTAACTTCCTATCGTTATTTATGTTAAAAAAATATTTATAAAAATAAAAAAATAAAAACTTTATATATAGGCCCTATTTATTTCGTTTTATATATATTTACAAAGGTTTTAACTATATATGTGTTTGACAATATTTTCACAAACGGCGACTTTATATTTTGGTTTTAACTCTATATATTTGTCGTTGACAATATTGTCACAAACGGCGACTTTATTTTTTGGTTTTAACTCTATATATTTGTCGTTGACAATATTGTCACAAACGGCGCCTCATAGATTGGAGACGGCATTTTGGCTATCATACTTTTCCCCAGCGTCAGATTGGAGACGGTACTTTGGGTATAATAATTGTCACAGCGGTAGACATGGTAGATTGGAGACAATACTTTGGAGACCATACTTTCCTTCAGCGGCGGTTTGAAGACGGCACTTTGGTATGTTTGGATATTATACTTTTCTGCCGCGGTAGATTGGAGACGGCATTTTGGCTATCATACTTTTCCCCAGCGTCAGATTGGAGACGGTACTTTGGGTATGATAGTTTGTCACAGCGGTAGACATGGTATATTGGGGTCAAAACTTTGGAGACCATACTTTCCTTCAGCGGCGGTTTAAAGACGGCACTTTGGTATGTTTGGATATTATACTTTTCGCAGCAGTACATTGGAGATGGTTCTTTGGAGACCACTATAGTTTTTAACAACGGTGGAGTGAAGGCGCAGCACTTTGGATAAATGTATTTTTCACCAGCGATTGGTCGCAGATCTGACTTTGCCAGATAAAGCTACAACAACAACATTGGGTTCACCTCTCAGCTTGTTTCACCATCGATAGAATGATTTGGGACCAACTTAAATTAGAATTAAACTAGAGCCTATGGGCTTTAATGAGATCTGGTGGCTGGGTTATTGGAGGATAAGTTTGTAATGAAATAAACGCACAATTATATATTTAATTTCAAGTTAGGCACAGGTGGCACCAGGCACGAATGTATGTGGCTAAAACGCAATCACAAGTTACATCCTGTGGCAAGGTATATGAAGGGCCGTTCGCGTCATAAACGCACCCTTTAAACGTTTTAACTTCTTAACGTTTAAGAATTGTAAAGCTTTAAAAAGTTTAAACGTTTAAACTTGAACCAACCAATCAGATGTTATGAACTGACATTTTCCTGTTAAAAAGCAAACGTTTCCAGTTGAAAATTCGCGACATCAGACGTTTCCTGTCAAAAGAAAAAGTCGGTCTTTTAAAGGTTTCCGGTTGAAAGGATAACGTTTCCGGTTGTGATCGTCCAATCAGATTTTTAGCTCATCTGGGCCGAAGGCCCGATGGGCTTATGTCATGGCCTGACTGTCCGTCGTCCGTCGTGCGTCGTCCGTCGTGCGTCGTGCGTAAACATCTTCTTCTCTGAAACCCCTTGGCCGATTAAGCTGAAACTTGGCATGCATGTTCCCCCCAATGAGGACACCAGAATTTGTTCATGCCGTGTCGATACGATTTTAAATATGGCCGCCATGGCGGCCATCTTGAATTTGCCATTGAAACATTGTTATCGCGATTTCTCAGGAACTACTGCATAGATCTTTCTCAAATTTGGTACACAGGTTCCCCTTGGGGTCTAGTTGTGCAAGATACCTGTTGTGGTCTGATTCACAAATCAATATGGCCACCAGGCGGCCATCTTGGATTTCCCCATGAAACATTGTTATTGCAATTTCTCAGGAACTACTTTGTGGATCTTCCTCAAATTTGGTATACAGGTTCCCCTTGGGGTCTAGTTGTGCAAGATACCTTTTCTGCTCTGATTCGAACATCCAATATGGCCACCAGGCAGCCATCTTGGATTTCCCTATGAAACTTCGTTATCATGATTTATCAGGAAGTACTGCATGGATCTTTCTCAAATTTGATACACAGGTTCCCCTTAGTGTCTAGTTGCGCAAGATGCTTTTGTGGTCTGATTCAGAAATCCAATATGGCCACCAGGCGGCCATCTTGGATTTCGAAATGAAACATTGTTATCTCGATTTCTCAGGAAGTACTGCATGGGTCTTTCTCAAATTTGGTACAGAGGTTCCCCTTGGGGTCTAGTTGTGCAAGATACAATTTGTGGTCTGATTGAAAAATCCAATATGGCCACAAGGCGGCCATCTTGAATTTGCCAGTGAAGTCTTGTCATCATTATTTTTCGTTAACTACTGCATGGATCTTTCTCAAATTTGGTACAAAGGTTCCTCTTGGGGGTCTAGTTGTGCAAGATACCTTTTCTGCTCTGATTCGAACATCCAATATGGCCACCAGGCGGCCATCTTGGATTTTCCTATGAAACTTCGTTATCATGATTTTTCAGGAAGAACCGCATGGATCTTTCTCAAATTTGATATACAGGTCTTGGGGGTCTAGTTGCGCGAGATACAATTTGCGGTCTGATTGAAAAATCCAATATGACCACCAGGCGGCCATCTTGGATTTCCAGATGAAACATTATCGCGATTTCTCAGGAACTACTGCATGGATCGTTCTCAAATTTGGTACAGAGGTTCTCCTTGGGGTCTAGTTGCGCAAGATACAATTTGTAGTCTGATTGAAAAATCCAATATGGCCACCAGGCGGCCATCTTGGATTTCCAGATGAAACATTGTTATCGTGATTTCTCCGGAACTACTGCATGGATCTTTCTCAAATTTGGTACAGAGGTTGCCCTTGGGGTCTAGCTGTGCAGGATACCATATATGGTCTGGTTGGAAAATCCAATATGGCCACCAGGTGGCCATCTTGGATTTCCCCATGAAATTTTGTTATCGTAAATTCTTAGGATATTACTGCATGGATGTTGATAACACAGGTTCCCCTTGTGGTCCAGTTGTGCAAGATACCTTTTTTTGGTTCATTTCGAAAATCCAATATTGCCGCATCTTGAATTTCCCATGAAACTTTATCGTAAAATCTCAGGAAATAACTGCATGGATCATTTTATAGTGTTCAGGGGGGACAACACAAGTTACAAACTCATCTATTGCAGTTCTTTAGTAAAAATTTCTCACAGCTACTTTCTCCAGTTACAGACAGATGACCTACAGTGCCGTGGCATTATCTTTTACATCTTCGCAGACAGATGGGGGTATCTCTTGGTTAGGCCATACCTCACCAGAGATTACTTTCATTGGAAAAATGCCCTGTTACATCTCATTGCGATCGTAACAACCCAGTCGCACATATTTCGTACTCGACATGTCTCCCCCTGGTGCATATATCCACAAAATATTGGAATCGTAGGTTAAAAACTGTCCAATGTACTGTCCGGACACGAAGTGGACAGACGGACGAACGACTGCAATCACATAATAAAAATTGGTTCTGGTTATTGCTTATACAGCTTACTGACAATCACACATTATATTTTGGTATAATTGCCTTCATTCCATAACCTCCAATTACAATCATGAATTTGCAGCTTGACCTCCTGTGAAATCGACTATGTTGCCATTTTGTTCAGGGGAGACAACGCAAGTTAGAAAATCATCTATTGCAGTTCTTCGGTAAAAATTTCTCGCAGCCACTTTCTCCAGTTATAGCCAGATGAGCGCTACAGTGCCGTGGCACTATCTTTTATTTGGGCCGCGTGTATT